>JAGDQP010003545.1:0-92981 GCA_022664845.1 Lepisma saccharinum | reverse complement strand
GCAACGTCCTATCCGAGCTGGTCTACCGGTTCTCGTAAGATCACCAAAGTCAAGTAGCTCTGGCTCTGGTGAGTGTTTGGATTGGTGACCGTTTCAGCACTCCAGATGGTGTTGCCTGTGCGGCGTCCACCCAGCGTCGTGAGGCCGATTGGGGAGCTACCTGAATAAAGATGTAGCGATCACAGTTGAGGGTTTCGGCTCTCCTCTCAAAACACGTCTGGTCAGCGTGGGAGCAGTAGACCACCTCCTCCCTCCGGGAGACGCCTCATCCAGTAGTTGATTGAATATGGCTGTGTATTATTATTATTATTATATCGTTAGGTAACACGCTTGCGTATTTTCATCCAATAAACATGATAGGGTTCAGAAAAATACAATATCCATCCTGAGTTTATCTGCTCTTGTTCTATTCTCTCCTTCCAAAGAGTTCCAATTGGGTATCACAGCAGCACAAACGTCCTACCATCAATATATATTTAAATATTTATGTTTGAATATTCTTTTAAAGTTTTGTTAAAAAAAGCCGGCCGCTTGTCGACCTATTCGATCAATATTTTAATATTTTCATCCATTAATTCGCACATTAGGCTTACAATACACAGAAAAAGTTGTTAGTTCTGTGGGCACTGCTGAAGGAATGATAGCTGTCGTACAACTGTTTTGTCGTTGGTCTGCGGAACGCCAATGCTGTTCTATGTTGTGAGCTAGCACTGGCGACAGTTTTGTCCGCGATCTGTCGGGCAGGCTCGAAGAGACTTTTGTCTTTCTCCTGTCGTTGTCGTTGGTGTGCGGACTCTAATTTAAACTACATTGAAAACGACAGGAGCCAGACAGTCGTACAACTGTTTTGTCCTTGGTGTGCGCAGCTTCTAAGGAACCATGCGTCAAAAACAATAATACGATTATGCACTTTCTCAACTCAGACATGGAATGTGGTAAAATAAACGGAATATTCTTTACAATTGAGTTTAAACAGGAATCGTGGAGACGTTTTATACGTAGAACAGGTAGATTTTCCATCATAGAGACATTTTCGAACACACACGACACTCTTCGGGATGATATCGTGCAATAACATCTCTAGACTGTTATATTTATCTAAAATTCATGTTTTAATCTCCGAAGATTTTGGCATGTTTTCTATTTTACATATGTTTCTTACGTTTCAGAAACAGCATTGAATGTCAAAATAACGGACCACGCCAATGTCGATCGATACAGATATAGAACGGAAAACCATGATGGATAGCCGCGTGAGACCCACTATAGGCCCAACATTCTTATGCTGCTAGGACAGTATTTACCCAAATATTTTGATAAATTTATTTAATTAGTTTTGCATTCATTGCGAATGAACTTTGATCTCATTTGAATTATTATCACGAGAATTTATTTCTCGTTTGTTCCTTTATGTAACATAGAGCCTATAACTGAAAAAGGTAAAAAGTTATGTAACAATTTAAAAACATTCAAGAGCGTTGTAAACGCTTCTTATATATCTATAAGTTGTTAATTGTATAGCTCACGCTGTATACATATTCTAGCTAATTCTAATTCTCCAGTTGTCTAGCTTGGTACGACTCATGTCTTCATGTGACGTGACTACACTCGATGATTTTAAGACTTTTAATTGTATCGTTTTTGCCACCAAACACTTTGCAAATAAACGCGTCTCTACTCACGCAGGCATTAAATTAAAACGTTGAACGTAAGGGTATTGCTCAGTATAGCAGCTGAATAGAAACTACAGTATTTTAATAATACAATGTTTATCGATGTGGACACTATCTTGATGGGTTGCCAGTAAGCAAGAATTTGTATTTTTCTTTCTGAAACATTTCTTTTTAATGGGAACATTTGAAAACAAATAATGTTCAAAATTGTATTTCTTCCAAATCTCTTTTTATATCAGATTTAGCTGCAAGTGATTTATGCAAGTGCAAAACATCAACCTGTTTCAACGTGTCACAGGTTAACGGACTACTGACCGCACAAATGGCTCTACCAGTGAAAGAATCACTAGCCACATAATCGAGGGAACATTAAAGCAGTCACAGGCAGTAAGTATGGCTAAGTAAATAGAGCAACATATTGTGTCGGTGAATTGAGACCGACGAGGAGCACATCTGACACAGTGTACTTCTTGAATTTGATGCGGTCACAGCTTACCCCAACATTCTGCAAGTGTGTGTGGTGAAAATGCAGTTGACGATGGCACATGTCGTCGGTGGTTTCCAAGATTCATAGATGGAGACAGAATATGTCAAAATCAACTATGGTCTGCGTGTCCACCAGTGTTTTCCGAGGATGATCTCGACCAAGCAATACGAAACAGCACAAATCGAACTTTTCCGCAATTAGACAAAACATTCCAGGTACATAGGACAATAGTCGAAAGACGAATTGTATAGCTGTGTTTCACCACAAAGTTTGATCGTTGCGTTCCACATCATCTGTGTGAAACTTAACGGAAGGGCGCGTCGCGGTCTGTGTTTCCCTGCTTTCCCGGTACAAAATGGCAGGTTCTTCACACGCGTTGCCACAGGTAATAAAAGGTGACTTACATACCGGAACGTAAAGGATCCAAGGAAGGTGTGTTGCCTTTCTGAAGGGCTTCCATTGACGTCCAAACAAGAACTTAATCCCAAGAATTTGATGTTAAGTATGTGGTAGGATGTCAAAATCATAATTCACTGGGAGGTCTTGGAACCTAACCAAAACGTTAATTATATCTTCAACTGTCAACAATTTGACACACTGCGAGTAACATTGTTACCGAAGCAGGTAGGCCTAGTCAATCGCTAAGGAGTCATCATCCACCATGATAACGTCAGGCCACATACTGCTATAATCACCCGTTAATAATTGATGGACTTTTGGAGGGGTTACCCCATCTACCATATTCTCCAGATTGGGTCTCTACAGACTACCACCTGTCTCGCGGTTTACAGAGCTACTTCGCTTGAAAAATCAAATAATGTGGAGGTTGTGAAAACCACCATACAGCAGTTCATCGAGTCCAAACCTCAGCACTCTTATCGGCGTGGGATCCATGTACTATCAGAAATATGGTAAGAGATCATCGAGTGCGATTGCTATTATGCGCAGTCCTAGAAAAGTTCCATTTTTGTTGTTCGAACTTTTATATGCAGACCAAAAATGGGTAGAACTTTTGCACATACAAAATATCTAAAAAGCAATACTTCAAAAAGGGTAAATGCCTAACGAGAAGCCCATTCTCTAAGTAAACATATTGTTCATTAAAAGAACACAAGTATTTAAGTGTTTATGTAATTTTAAATTGTTAAATAGGTTTAAATTATCTAAAATCAACTCCAACAACAAATTGTCTTGTAATTATGTTTAATGTAGCGATCGTTCTTACAGGAAATATATATTTCATGAAATTACTATCATTTTTAGAATCATAATACGTATACATTCTTATCTATTTGTAAACAATATACACATTTCATATCTTCTATTTGCTCTTCTTCAAGATACAATGTGCTATGATAATCATATTGTGATGCCAAATGAAACTCCATTCGCTAATTCATTCCGTTTTATCTACAAATGAGGTGGAACACCCACGACTGATAGAACTTCATCAATGCAATCTACAAATGCAAAATGGACACTCATTATTCCAGCTCGAAGTCCTGTAATTCCTTCTTGGGCAATCTTATCTGATATATTGGTCAAATGATCACCATCGTTCCACGACACCATTGAATTCACAAGACTGTGAAAGATACAAATATTTCATTTTAGTGCCATTTTGGAATTTCATGAAATGAGGAAAGAAACATCTTCATATCTTTAATATCTATAAATAACAAATTAGTGAGTACTTAAAAACATCATGGGGAGAGCAAAATCTTTAAGTGCTAATTTCTTAAAAACATCTTAAATTCACTCGGTTTTAAAACAATTGACTAAGATTGATATCGAAAGGACATGATTAATACAAATAACTACGATAAGATAAAATGAATTTATGGGCGGTAACAGCGCTATGACTTACGCCCGTCCCGAAACAAATAACTACGAGAGCTATTTATAGAGATGTGCAGTATACATTCATTGGTGAATCTGTAATCTTAAGATATAGCACTAGTAAATCTTATATTTGAAGAACATTCTAAAACATAATCTTAAAGAAAAAAACAAAGAAATTATTTTAACGTACTACGACAATCAATGCATACATTACACACTCGATTTGTTGCCTTATGTGTCGAATGAAAAAATGTTAGTTTATATGAATTGCATAAAATAACTGTTATCACTCAATAATTCTGCTTCAAATATGACTCCTAACTTGAAGAAGGTTATCTTTCAACATCCATTTTCCGGAAACAGACGCCTGTTCATATTATTTAATATTTTCTATCAACCGTATTTTACGAATATTAGTGTACAGTAGTAAAATACTGTATAACGTAAGTGTAATCAGCATATTCTGGGGTTCCAAATCACATTAATGAGACAACTGAGCACTCGCAGTGCTATCTGAGTAGAAAGCCAGGGACCACTAACCCTGAAATATCTCAGTAGAAATTTTAAAAGGTAATGCAAAACTCCATTTGATCTGATGATGATTCTTGCGCTTCACGCCGAACAATGGAAGGAATATTCTCATCTAACCACAGCCACCTAGCCCTATGCTTTATTCAACGAATTCAGTGCTGAAAATCGTAAACAATATTTTCCTCATTTTGCAGCAGCACTTGCAATTGTGTATGCAACAACAAAAGAACACTGTTTACATTGTAATTGAAAAGTGTGTGATCCGAAAAGAATTACAATTATATTCAATAAGGGAGTCTGATGAATCTCACGTGCATCCCCCCTTCCACCGATCATTCGGGACCAATATTCCTTATGATATAAATAAAATGCATAGCTTTGTTCTCAAAAAATAAAACTGGTCTTCGACCACAGTGTTGGCCAATTTTTTGTCAAAATGGTCAAAAGTACAATTATTTTCTATGCTCTTTGTTCGGGATTATTGTTTTCTTATTCCTTATATTCTAAATAAAATATATAGCAATGCTTCCCATAAAAAAAAGCTTTACGCTAAAATGACGTCTATTTTTGGTCAAAAATTAGTCAAAGGCCTTTCCTATTTGTTGTTTTTCTTAAACCCTTGAGTTGACAGAACAACTATTAAACTCACTTGAACTTCAAATTCATCACTGTTATTTTTTTTTTCTTCAAAACGAAATGGTAATTATAGGATTGACGCCTTCCGAAATTCGGACCAGTTTTCTACCAAAAGTGGCTACCATTTTGGTTTCAGACAGTCAGGTTTTTGCTATAATTTTGGAATCCCTAAAATCATTATTCAAGAAGTAAATCATATTCAGTGCGAAACATTCTTTCATTTGATAACCGATATTAGCTACTTTATAAACCTTCATTTTTCAGTCCCCCGTTTCTGGCCCTCCAGCACGAAAATTTAGAGATTCTGCGATTGTATAATTACTACTTCGTTGTTTTAAAAAGAAACTAAGTAACACAATCTGGATTTTAAAATTCGTGTGAGTTTAAATAATTTTCCTCAATTCAAGAGTCTAAAAAAGCAGCAAAACTTAGGGGCTTTTGATGAATTTTTGACAACATTGCTGCAATTTTGATGTAAAGACATTTTTTCGTGGAGAACATTGCTATAAATTCTTATTTAGATTATAATCAATAAGGAGAAAATTGTCACGAATAATGATGGAGTGTACGTGGGGGAGGAGGTAGGCGCATAGAAAATAATTTTACAATTTACGATTTGGACACTTTTTTACATAAACGATGACCATTCTGGTCTAAAGCTAGTTTTACGTTTGGAACACCGCTGATAAATTTTATTTACACCATACGGAATAAGAAGCAATTGGTCCCTAAGGATCGATGGGGTGAACGCACGTGAATCTCCCGACTAATATTCTAATTGTAAAATAAAGAAATAGGAAATAACGATAAAATATTATTAACAACATTGTTTGATAATACAAAAGCAACAAGAGCACAGAGGATCTTAAATTCTTGAAACTTGTATTGTTGAAATTATCTAGTGAATGATTACTTAATTTTTTATAATTTAATGACAGACATTTTTTTGTTTGCTTTGGGACAATTTCATTACACAATAGGAAATACATTAGATAATAATGGTTAAGATAAAGGACTACTCCTGCTTCTAAAACTAATGTTGGCCACTGCTAGATATTCTTCTACACACAAGTAGTTCACAACAAACACTGTAAGCATCGAGAGGATTTTTTCTTGTGACAATGGCAACTCAACGATAGAAGTTGTGTCTCTTGTAGAAACGGTAAATACAGTATATTTTGAACATATTTTCTTCGGATGAGCGGAGTGGTATTCCCGGTAAGCCATGTTGGAAAGCGTTGGATGAAAGAAGAGAGGAGAATTATGGAAAACGGCAGATAAAGCGAAGAACTGGAATGGTGGGTTGAGTATAAATAAGGAATTGGAAGGCATACTGGGAAGAGAAGAGAGGAGAAAGTATTCCAGAAAACAGGACTCTTCTATAGTCCCTCTCCCCTCCCTTGCTCTGTAATATATGTATTGTATTCATTTATATTTATTTATTTATTTAAGTATTTATTTGTTATGCAATTACAAATGTTATGCAATGCATTACGATATGAATAAAAAGAATAGCGCTGGGAGACTGAAGTCCCCAACTCTTGGGTGCGCTTGAACTAGAATGTTCAACTCCTAAAAGAGTAACCTGTTGTCCACGCGCGATAAAGTAAAATGCCCAGGGCCCGCAGAGCCACTAGACGGGACTTCTAGCTCATTAGAGCTACTTCCATCCTTTGAAATAATAACTATATTGGTTTGGATAATATTTTTGTTGTGCAAATCGCTCTTCTATTACTCTTAACAATGACCCACACCAATATATGCAATAATACGTATTCACGTGAAATACTTAACTAAACCTTTTAAGCAGTTTCTTTAAACGTATCTCAATATATAAAAGCAATAATCCTACGTTTAATTCGGCAAAGTATAACTCGATTGTATAAAAACAATAAACCAACCAGTGTTTTTCATTTTTTTATTTTTTTAAATATTGCTCCAATCTTTTGACCACAAATATAAACAAAAATAAAAAATACATAACGTAATATAAACAAGTGTAAATATCTTCACACATTTAAATATTAATGTTACTATATTGATTGTCATCATCATCATCAAAATGATCATTAAGAGCTCATAATAAAGATCAAGGTTGGTACGTTTGCAGTAACTTTTCATTTTCTATGTTGTTGAGATAAATATGGCGGCCTAATTTTCTTCCGCACTCGCCTTTCGAAACGAGGGGTACTGTGTTCGATTTCCCGTGAGAGCTCCATTTCATAGTAACTTTTGATTGCCCGTACTCTGATTGCTGATGTGGGTTGGTTTCAGGAAGGGCGTCTGGCCGTAAAACATTCCCCAGAAACAAAACCTCTGGAATACGCTGAAAGCCAGGGGAAAACCAGTGGAAAGAGACACAATCCCGTACCAAGAAGTATGGTAAACGTACTTGGAAACGAAATTAATGTTGGGATAAGCTGAATTCAACAATAATTTATGGCTAGTTCCGCCCTGACAGTAAGTATTGTTAATAATATGGTTTAAAATATTGTAAATTTGACAATATTCAATTAACAATGCTTAATCCAGCCACGGCCTGTGAGGAGGAACCAGTGTGCCATGGATAAAGAAGAAAAGTTTGTATATTTCATTATCTCATATCATATACAAGCACAGTTCTTCGCTATTTTTGTAACCTGTTCCAATGAAAACTGTGACGTTCCACGCGACGATTCGTTACTCTCCGAATCACGTTGGGGAGAGCTCGAATCTGGCTCTTCCAAATGTCTAAAAAATGTTTTTGCGCATGTGCATGACTGGGAAAAAACTTCAGAGATACGGCAATTTCGTGCCAAGTTGAAGGCTGACCCATGTCGAGGGAGGGATTATTTAACACAGAAACTCTTTGAAGTAATGAGAAACAGAAACATTTTGAAACAAAGTTAAATAATATTAACGAAGAATATATAGATATTTTATTACCCAAATGCAATGTTTTATACATAAATTACGCCTTAACATGAGTAAATAGAATGTCTTGACGGGGGGAGGCGACACTTTTATCCCAAGTATCTTTTTGTGTTGTATGCGATTTGCCATTCGGGATTGGTCAGTCATGTACTCGGTCAAACTTTTAATATTCATTCATGAAATAGTTTATTTTACTATGTTTTGAACATTTAATATACTTTCGAAACAATACATACAAATGGAATTAGCTGTAAATGATACAACTGTATGAAAACGATGTAAAGTTCTTCAGAAATAACCACAACTCAATAATTATTTTTACCTTGAAAAGTTCAAATGTTTTCGCTGCCATCTATTGTGTTGCACTGAATATATAATTGGTTAATGCCAAATAATACAGAATTAAATGGTTTTAAGCAGATCATTATAAGCCTAAACTCAATAAAACTACTTTCCTGATGGAAACCTAAACATGTTCATATTAATAAATCAGATACATATATTTACACATGTACATGCTTTGCAAAATACAGGTTAATTAGGATGAGTGAACCGCCCAGATATCGGGAACTTGCTCATAGTTGAAATTCTACACCAACTGTAGCATTTATAACCAGTGGAGTCATTTCAGCTTTTGCTTGAGGGGGAGGCAGATCATTTTGGAAAGAATTTATATATCACTTGACGTATCCCACCCATTTCCAAGCGTAATTTTTTGCTTCATACTCTGCATATGCGTAATCAATGATTCCGCCAGCCACCCTATGGGCGTGTTATCCTCCATATACTCGAAAGCACCACTAATGTTAAAAATACGGTCAAAAGTTGACAGAAACCGTGCAGAACTCGACTTACAACCTTCCAATTTTGATTATACAACCCCCAAACTGAAAATCCTGACGGAATCCCTATACGTAATCCACACACATTGCTTTGCTGTTAATATGGGATAGCCAAAAACAAGTAACATAAAAAATAAGGAAATCTCAATTCTTAACTTTTTGTTAGGTAGTATTTACAGCATATGAGAAAATCTAACGTATTAAAGGGTAATGTTTTGGTTTCATTTTAGCAATCATTAACAATATCGTTCATAGGAATTTTCTTAACCTCTTTCCGCTCCACAGACAAATCATTAACGAAGCGAATCGATCATCGGAAATTAATAACCGAAATTAGTTTTTCAGTCTTTTTAGAACGAAAAAAATCATTCGTTAAAGGCAGTGTTGATCGGCAGTGACAAATAGCTGATTAAAGCCGCGTTCAATATCAATAAAGGCGTGTGTGTCTGTGTGTGTGTGGAAGTCCCAAAAGGCTTCTGCCCCTAACTGGGTTCTTGCTAAGGCTTAAGAGACCCGACCGGGTTAGACGACTAATATCCAATCCATACGTTCACGTCGCGCGGTCTGTTAGTACCCAAGCAACTGCTTGGTGAACGAACATGGATGCACTGCTTACCAACCCGCATTAGTAGATAGCGTGGTGAGTCAAATGTCTGCAACCCTCTTTTCTTTACACATGATGGCACAAGTAAGGGAACAGCCTCGGAGGGCCTTATTGGCCGGAGGATGGAATGCAGCTGACAACAGCAGCGGTCAGTCTTGCAGGAAGTCAGAGGGTCAAAATATCTGGGTTTGGACTATAGACTGCCAGGACACCAACACTGCAACTCGAACTGACCTATACGTGGTGACTATTAACTGTAAGTCACTTGAAGAAGAGGACAAATTAGAAGAATTGCAGAACAAACTTAAGAGCATTAACTGGGACATCATAGGACTATCAGAAGTGTCGAGGAAGAATGAAGAACAATTGGAATTACTGTCAAGGCACACGTTCTACTTCAAAGTAACAAAAAATGGCAAACCGACAGGTGTTGGTTTTATAAGAAATAAAGTCCTGAAGACACGGATCACGGGAATTAAAGAATTTATGGATAGAATGGCACGGGTAGTAATAAAGATAAACAAGAGATACAGATTAGAAATTATGCAAGTACGTGCTCTAAAAACGTCACACCCGGAGGAAGAAATCGAAGACTTGTACTAGCAAATATAGAAGATTTTGGATAGCAGCAAATCACATTATAAAAATGTAATGGGGAACTTCAACGTGAAAGCAGAGCAGTGACACGAAATTGGGAACTTTGGATTAGGCAAAATAAATAAGAGAAGAGAGAAGCTAATGAAATTCTCAGAAGCAAACGGACTGTTTATTTCCAATACATTTTTCAAGAAGGCGCCCCACAGGAATTGGACACGGAAAGTTTTATCGTATAATAGAGACATTCTGCAAGAAGTGTCTGTTGCGAACAGTTTCAGAATCTCAAGGGATCATAGGATGGTGAGATGTAAGCTGAAGCTAAACACTAGATTTGAGAGGATGAAGCTGACCAGAGGAAAACCTCCAGTTTTAGATCTGGAAAATTTAGAGAAGCACAGACAGAGATTCGTGATAGTACTAAGCAAAAGATTCAGCGCCTTGGAAGATTTAGAAAACAAAGAAAATATCATAAGCAGAAAACATATTTACTGAAATAATCAGAGAGACGGCAAAGGAAATAGCAGACATCAAAAAGAAAAATTAGAGCAAAATCTCAGAAGAACCTTAACTCTGGTTGGAGAAAAGGAGGGAAATGACAGAAGAAAAAAACACATAAAGAAGACAGTACATAGAACTAAAAAACATAAGGAAGATACTAAGGGAAGATGTACGAAGATACAACGAAAATCTTGTTAGAAATACAATCAAAGAAAACTAAACATCAGCTCATGATAGGGAAGAAGCAAATAATTGCAGATAAGAGACCAGACGGAACCGTAACCAGAAATAAGGAGGAAATTATGAAAATATTTAAAAATATCTACAGAGACTTGTATTACTCCGAAGAAAAACTAGGGAAATAAGATTCAGAAGAAAATAATGTAGAAGATCCAAACATAATATAAAATTGGATAAAGTACTTCGAGGGATGAGGAAGAGAAAATCGCCAGGAAAAGATGGACGATCTGCAGAGATGTTTAAATGGGGAGGTAAAAAGATGAAAGAGGAACTTGCCAAATCATTCTCAATGTGCCTGAGCAAGAGAGAAATACCCTCAAGTTGGAATAATGGTATTGTTATTTTGTTGTACAAAAAATGGGACAAAAAATGCGTCCAAAGCTAGAGACCAATTAATCTACTGTCAGTTCTGTGCAAAATATTCACCAAGCTTATTCTGAATTGTTTTGAACGAGACTTAGATGTTAACTAGGGAAGGGAACAAGTCTAATTTCGTCGTGGATTTAGCACAATGGACAACATACAAACAATGAATGAGGTTATGGAAAGGACTAATGAATATGAACTTCCAATATGTCTGTGTTTCACAGATTTTGAAAAAGCATTAGATTCGGTGTCCTTGGCAGCAGTACTTAAATCACTTGGACATCAAGGCATAGAAAATAAATACATTAAGCTACTGCGAAACATTTACGCGACTGCTACATATAACATTAGACTGCATCAAGAAAGTGAAAATTTTAAAGTTGGAAAAGTCAAGAAAATTCTATTTCTCGAAAACTATTTTCAGCGATACTCGAGGGAGAGTTCTAAAATTTAAACTGGGGTGAAGTTGAAATAAAAATCAATGACGAATACCTTAATCATCTACTATTCGCTGATGGTATAATCGTGTTTGCTTCAAATGCAGAAGAACTACAATCCAGAATCTACGAGCTGTGTAATGGAAGTTCGAAAATAGGACAAAATGATTTTGTGAACAATAAAGGAAGAAAATAAAGATTAACGGAGAGATAATAGGCATTGTTGATGAGTATGTTTACCTAAAACAGCTCAAAACATCGAATACTAAATTGCCTGATGAAATAAATAGAAGATGTAAAATGGCGTGGAGCTCGTTTGGAAGACTACACTTTATTTTTAAAAGCAAACTACCAATGTGTCTTAAGCGTATTTTTTATTATGTGTCTTTCCTGTAATGATGTACGGCTCTGGAACTTCGAAACTGAATACGTAAACGACTCAAAGATTAAGACTCACACAAAGATCAATGGAGAAATGCATGCTAGGAATAGCTAGGAGGGGGCAGGAATGGATTCACGCTCAAGCGAAGATAGAAAGTATAATCAAGACTATGAAAAGGATGAAGTGGAAATGGGTCGGTCACATAGCTAGACTAACAGATGGAATATGGACGACGAATGTACTACTGGATTCCCAGAGAAAAGAAATGACCAAGACGATGTCCAAATAATAGATTGGTAGATGAAATCAAGCGTTTCTCAGGAGCTATATGGATGAGGATATCAGCAGACAGAGATATCTGGAGGGAACAGGGGAAGGTATTCATCCAGCAGTGGATAGAAAACGGCTGAATATGATGATGATGATGATGGAAGCAGCGGTGGCTCAATGGTAGAGCGCTCATCATTGGGGTCAGCTGTGACAAACACCCTGTACTTTTACTCCTGTTTCCTCACAATTTCTTCATTCTATCAATTCGTTCTATCATCATCCATACGGCCTTAGAGAAAAGAGGTCAATTATAGGTTGATTCTGATTCAAAAGGCAGAACGGATGAAAAAGATTGAGCAAAAATTCTATATGGAGAATTCAGCTATCCTATTTGGGGAATCAGTGGCATACCGGAAATACATGGAACGGGGGGGGGGGGATCAACATGAAAATTTCAAATTTTATTTATGGTATTATTTACATTTTTGAAATTATCATTAGAATAAAACAATTTGGGGGAAAATATTTTTCAGTATGTTGTTCGATTGGGAGCTACAATAGCCTAATGTTGCAGGAGCAATTATACGTCACCACTTTCATCCATTCTCAATAACTCAAAAACTGCTGGGTGTAAAAATAAATAAAACAACCATTTTAATGATAAAAGATCATGTGGAGAATTGATCTATCGTATTTCAGGAATCAGTAGCGTTCAGCTCCCAAACGGCTGTAATGATCAGAATGTTTTTCCTATGAAAATTGTTGACCCCAATTGTTATTTAAAAATTTCAAGTTGACATCCCTGACATGTATTACCTATACGCCACTGATTCTCCAAATACGATAATTGAATTATTACACATACATAGGCTATATCTTCAACCATGGTTACAATCTTTTTTTTACAGATTTTGAACAAAACCGGGAATTTAGGCGCGTCCTGGAGAAGGTCTGCCCGGGACACGGGACTTTGAGGGTACAAACCGAGACAGTCCCGGGCAACCCGGGACGGTTGGTCACCATAGCTGATACTGAGGCATGCAAGTTAAGGAAGAGACTCAGGAAATAAGTTATCATTGAAATAGAAAAAAGACAGCTTGTGGTTAACAGGAACTCCACAAGAACTCAACCAACCAACTGACGACTTCTGCATAATGTTACTGACAAAGTAAATATTCTGGTGGGAAACCTCTTATAATGATCCCACAACTTGAATAAAAATTGGAGACTAGGATTTATCCTTTGGTTTAAATTTCATCTTATATGGTAGTAAATATACGCAATCGAAAGCTTATATTCA
Organism: Lepisma saccharinum; assembly: GCA_022664845.1. Classification (NCBI taxonomy): domain Eukaryota; kingdom Metazoa; phylum Arthropoda; class Insecta; order Zygentoma; family Lepismatidae; genus Lepisma; species Lepisma saccharinum. Next base: position 79,363 of record JAGDQP010003545.1, on the reverse strand, counting down.
AATTGATACAACAGATGTTGTGTATTTTTAATTAAATTGGTTGGGCTTTACAGGAAATATTTTTGTTTATAATACGTTTATGTACGATCGTTTTATATTCGAGTATTTTGGTGCTGAACTTTTTGGCACTACCACATCATCAAGCCACGAACTGCTACTGGCTTAATCAACATTTATTGGCATTGCTGAATCATCACGTATCGTAAATATGACCACAAATTTATTTACGACAAGGATAATTCTTGTAAAAATGATTAACAATACCGACATTGTCCCTAGTACCTCAGCCGTTTTTAGAGTGCCGAAACTACAGTTACAGAACCCTTTCAACAGTGTTAGACGATGAAGAAGTCGTTGCACATCCAAGATAACAGCATGAATTTTTTACATATTGAAAGGTTCTGCTTGTTGGTATACACACGTTTTTGAATTTTATTTTCACTGAAGGTGCAGAGATAAAATCCATGGCAGTAATACTAGTGGGACTTTAATTGAAATTAAATTTAGTATTAACAACTGTAAGGTACGGTGACTCAGTAAGCATGACATTACGTCTTTGTTTAGAAGTAGACAGCGGTGGCTCAAAGGTAGAGAACACGCCTGCAGTTCTTCGGGTCGTCGGTTCGATTCCAGCTCGTGCCATGTGAGCTTTGTAGTGGAGAATCACCATGTGAGTGGTTTTATTCGGTTCTCCAGTTTCCTCCCACTTTCTTCATTCCACCAGTTCATCCATCAACATCCATCCGGCTTGAGCCAAGTTGCCCAAAGACCTCAAAATAAAATTCAAATTCGTTTAGAGATATGTGGCAACCGGAGTTGAAATCCGGTTAGTTTGGGTGGCTCGGCCTGACCTGAACCAGTTGATCCGACAACATTCTAACATAAGTTCTAAATTTGACCCGATTGACCTGTTGATCGGTTTCACCCCGTCTAACTGACTGATTCGGTGAGCTAGCCTTGACCCAAATGACCAGATTAACTATGTGACCCGTCAACCCGATGAATTTTGATTCAACTGACCAGTTGTCCCAGTCATGACCCGATTTAACTGGGCTTGTTCCCGTGACTTCAGTTAATCAATATTGTCATTTGTAAGATCCGTTGAACTCATGTGTCTTAAACTATGCAGTGATCTACGTACTGTATACCTAAATAGCTTTCATTATATTAATTTATACTCACCTTAGCAGGAAGAGAAACGTAAATTGAAATTATTTATTGTTAATGTTGAAAACGTAATTTTCTGCATCAAGTCTAATGAACTATCATGAACTAAGAATTTTCAGCTTCGCATTTTTCAGTCTCTGTGGGGTAATCGTAATCCCCGCAGCCCAAGTCGCCCTTTGAAAGAAACACTGTTGAAGCTCAACATTGTATAATAAGGATAGCATTAAGACTGTGCTTTGCCCGCCGCATCACTGGGTCTAAATCGGGTCACTGTGTAAGACCGGGACCTAAGCATACGCCTGGTGAACTGTCCAAAACTTGACCCGATTAGGCGGTAATCCAGTAACACGTTTAAGCTCTAGCTTGAGTAGGGTACGGCATCTTGAATAACTCGATTGCAAACAACTATAGGACAGAGTAAAAGACTTGACCAATCATGCGGAAAGATGCATTTTAAAATAAGCATAGAAACAGATATGGCGTAAAAGGGGTGCTGAATGGGCATTGCCCTTTTAAAACCCTTGCATCTCTTCAGATTTAGTAACAATATTATCATAAGGTGATTTGGTAATAAAAGAAGCTGAAAGAAACGTATTTTTCTATTATATGTGAGTGAAATTAGAATGATTGTTGGATACAATGTGACATGTATAAATTATGTATTCACAAGTTATGTACAAATTTTGATACGGCTGAACATTTTATATTCAATATTTGTACTTCGTAAGTCCTGATAATTTTGCCTTTGAGCATTTGGCATTAATATTTAATTCGATGAGTTTCAATAGACCTAAAAGTTTCCCTCTATATAGGCTATTATGCTATAATTTATTATTGTAAAATATTTTCTATATTATATTTTACGTACTACGCTGTAGACTGCATAACATCTACTAAGACCAATTCGTAGAAATTCAATAACATACCTATAACAACATCAGTCAATCCAGTGAATTTTAAAGAAAAGATCTCTTCCCATACGGTTTCCTGTAATACTCTTGTGCTTTGTAATGTATTTTTCTCCTGCGCTTACAATTGCATTCTTTGTTGTATTGCGTATCCGCAAAACCACAACACATCATAAGGAACATTGATGCAACACTTAAACTTTCTGGTCTAGTATTTTTTTTTAAATGTATTTATATCTAATTCTTTCTCAGCGCATAATCAAATCATCTACATACGGAAAGAACAGTTAATACATGTTAGTAGACGTAAATTAAAAGACAATTCATTCTATACTAAGGCCTTACCGTTTCACTGAATTGACCAAAAAAGCGTTCGATGTTAACATAATCCCCTTTACTTCTCAATTGTTCAGAAAGGCTGTTCAAAAATTCATCTACATAATTGTTGTAGTCACCTTTGACTCGCTGGAACCTGAAAACAGTTATTAAAAATGTTTTAATCTATGAATAACTACAAAAGGAGGATCTTTTCAAACAAATACACTAGGAGCGATATTTTTTATAAGTTGGGTGTTCCTCTCTGCTTAATAGCTATGACATGAACAAGACTAATCTAGTTTACACGTATAAGTCTACTTATGCTTTCACTGTCATTTTGAAAAGAGGTCAGTTTTTTTTTCGAAATTGGCATTTCGATGGCTTCAAATTCCTTCTTTATTCGCGCATGTTTTAAACATGACAATGAGTCAAGGCTTATCCACTAAAGCACCACTAGGCGGAGTCAGATCAGATTCAGCATTCATTTTGGAAAAGTACAATCTCCCAGAGATAGTTCGTTTTCAAAATGAACAGCATTGAGACTACGCAGTTGACCATTCTTGCACGACTTCGCGCTCTTCCTCCACATTTCCACCGTTTGGCTGATGCGATAGCCTTATCTATGAAGAAAGAACTGTCGGTCGTATATCGGTAGTACTTGAGTGTTTATTTGAATTTAATTATTTAAGGACTTTAGGGAATTTTGGTTCAGGTAAGATGAATGATGATGGGATGATTGGTGGAATGAATAAAGTAGAAGGACGGGAAACCCAAAACAAAACCCACGCACACGGTATTTGTCCACTCAAAGTCCACTTAACACGATCTGGAATCCAACCGAGGACCCCAAGTACCAGAGGTGAGCGCTCTCCTCAGTAGCACACATACTTGTTTTCAACTTTGATTTTAGGTTCATTTCGTTGATTAACCGTTAACGGTTGAAAAAAGTACGTTTAGTTTTAAACCATATTTAAACAAAGACGTCATTGCGTTGATAAGGCGTTAATACAACGTGTTCAGTATGTTATTTTCAACTATGGTATAGATTTGTTTATTGTGTTTCTCAGTAACGTTATGTCAAAACAAAAATATAATTAAAACGAATTCAATGACACAAACTAATTTCGTATGTTCTCATATGCACGTCGAAAATTCATTGAATTTTAAACCATATTTCAACGAAGTTAAAATTTCGTCGATGTGGCGTTAATGTGACATGTTTTCAACCTTAGACAAGGTACGTGTTTAGATACAGTAAATTAGTAGTGGACTATTCTGTAGATTCGTGAATAAGTGGTCAACGCATCATGCTACCAACGAGAAGTGCAGAACATTCCTGTGTTCAAACCCCACAGCAGCCACTGGGATTATTTACTGTTGGAAAATTAACACCATATATCATGATGAAAGCAACGTATAAAATGAAACTAAATGTGTGTATAATACCATTAAACAATATTTTTTCTTTGTTTTGGCCAACTCAACTCGTTTCTTCATTATTTCTAATCAATCATTATTCAACGTCGAATAAACCGTTGAACAGGCGGACATTTCGGTACATTTACAACTTTAACATAACGTTTCGGCACTAACGTTTAATCCACGTATTTTCAACGTTTGTGTGCTACTGGGGCAACCACTGAGTCACCGCGGCACATGTGGTGATCTGAAGTTCAATATTCTTTCCGAACATGTAACGCATTATATACGTTTTTTTTTCTTCAGAAAATTTAAAAACTGGAGTTGACTCCTTACCGAAATAATTACTGATTCAAATGATTTCAAATATTTGTTTTCGCGTGATGGGCATTACGCCATTTCTCTGTGTTAAAGTGGTTCGGAATCCACAGAATACCAAAGCATATCAACTAGGCCTTAACAAACGCCCAGCCCCGTGATATAGTTGTTAAAAAAGGAGCCACTACCTTAGGACTGACATCTACACCGTATATTAACATATTTCTTACTCATAGGCCTGCTCGATGCCGATAGATTTGGCATGCAAAGTACAAGAAAAATAAGAACATTGGTTGTGTAGTAGATTACACTTATTCGTGTCGAAATATGCAAGAATTACCTTGTAACTATGTCTTAATATTGTATGACATAATTATGATAATAAAGTCAGCTAACTGTCCAAGATGTAACTGAAGGACTTCTTCGACCTTAAGTTCATGCATTCGCCTCTTATTCATAATAAAACTATACAGCTTACGAATAATATGATGAGCAAAGCACATAAACATGAGCATTGAAAAACAATATATTAAAAAAAAAAAACAGAATAAAAGTGGATGAAAGCACACAACATAAAATCTTACATCACTAATCGCTGCACGTCAGCATTTCATCAAATAAGACATTTTTTTTTTTTTTAAACTATGCTCTTCCCCTCCTTTTTCTTTCTTGAAACGTTCAAATTGACAACTTAAATATTATTTAGGTACCAAGTACCTTCATAACTTCATATTTTCATGTACGTTCATAATGTAGCCAACTTTCCTTTTCTTTGGAAGGTTAAGTATTTACATTTTTATCTATGTTTATGATAAAATTAATAAACGAAAGGAAAAGATAAGACTTCACAATTGTTGTATTTATCATTTTCATTAATTAATTACCTTGGCCAGACAACGGTTACGAGTCGACTTCGTTGTCCTTAAAATATTAAAGCTTGACACTGCGAATTCCTGGCCACAAAGATGGCTTAAAGTCAGTGTTTGATATATTACTATTTAATATTGAAAATGTATGCCTAATACTACAAATATTTTACTAAAATAAAATAAATTTTCAAGCACAAATTTTAATTGAACTATTAATAAATAAGGAGCAGTATTTCAGACGTCGTTATTACAAATCGAGCCGCCGTAGCTCAGTGGTAGAGCGTTGGCGTAGCATTCAGGAGGCCATGGGTTTGATCACAGTGGCTGACCATCCTGACTGAGGCTTTTTCAGGTTTTTTCCTCAGCCACACCAGGACAATTCCAGGATGGCACCTTCAACATAGGCGCTGGCCGACACCTCGAGTCCTTTTCCCTCCCCTCCCCGGCTTGAGTCTTACATACCTAAAGTCATAAATGAAAATTTCAAACATTATTACAATATTACCTCAGTTGTTGTACTTAGGTCACCTTAATTAAGAGTTTCGTTGTTTGAATCTTCTTAATTAATTTTAAAACGTCTTTTACATTGCTACGTGTTTTGTTTTTTTTCATTGTAAATTTAAATCTTAATCGATTTTCGTCAATACCCATATTGTTAAAGCTTTACAGTGATCACCTTGAGAATTGAGTGCGACATCTATTAGCGTCACTTAATGCATATACTCTATCTCTTATCTCTTCTTATAGCTCATATACTTCTACTAGTTTGAATTATTAGTATTAACATTCCTTTGTTTCCTCTTATCTCTCATGCTATTTCTCCATTTTCCATTACTCACCATTTCACACTAACCTTGCTGATCTGGTACAGCTATAAACAAAAGTACTGTCGCATGTCTATAGCTGATATTTCTTCTTTCAGAAATAGATATATTACAACATCATATAAATTCGCTTACTTGCATGGATATGCAGAATTACCTAACGTATTTATGTGAAAAATATTGTCCTACAGCCAAACAAGAGCGATATAAAAATAATATTTTGATTCGAAAAAAAATGTCCACCAAGTTACAAAGTTTCCTCGTTTTACCCTGCAAAGGATTTTTTTGTAACATAGGTGGACATTTTAATTTTGATGCTTAACTTTGCTAATAGAAACAGGTTTAGGAAACAGCCAAAGAAATACTCTGAAAATGTGGAATGAGATTAAAGGTGAATATACAGTGACAACTGAAAATTCTTCTGATGTAGCTGATGATAGTCTAGTGGAGGATGTGTACAATACGAAGCATGCCCTCTGTTTCAGTGTGTGTCCGTCCTTACAATACAAGGACTCGAACGTGAATAAAATCGATGATAAAATTAGAGAAATAGATACGGTGGGTTTGTGGAATGGTGAAACTGATTAACAAAGAAACTTACCAGAAAATCTGAAATTGTTACACCCAACTGCATGTCTAGAGAAAATCAGAACTGAAGATATGACGGTGAAATCGTTTAATGAGATAGAAGTTAAAGTAAGCGGATAATTCACAATATAGTGTCTGTGGCGGAAGACTACCAATTGAAGAGCTTATTTCCAAAGCGTCTTATCTCCATGAACCAATAAGGTTTATATATGATATTTGTATTTGAAAAAATGTTAACTTTATTTGATACGTTTACCTGAAAATTTAAAATAAAAATATGATATCTGGACCTTATTAGTTCATGGAGATAAGACGCTTTGGAAATAAGCTCTTCAATTGGAAGTGCAATTCTAAATTGTAGAAAAATGTCCATACCCTATGATCCTGGGCTAGAACTTATTTTCAAATTCGAAAAATGGAGATAAGTAATAAGAAGAGATCAATTGTTCTGGAGACAGATATTTGGCTAATGTGAGTAAGGTGCATTAAACAACGAAGCCAGGTGTTATAAGAGGTAAAAGTTGAAAGCATGATACTAAGCCAGGAGGAGCTAAAAAGTTGTGGAACCGAGTAGTGAACTTAAGAGTGAGAACATGGATCAAAGAGCGTACAAACTAAGTGAATTAATCCAAATGTGCAAGAGAGTAAACCCAAAAGGAATGTTAATACCAAAGATGGGAAAAAAATTCAAGGAATCGCTTGATAAGGTTTTGGAAATTAATTCGCTGTTAGAACAGGCTGAAAAATGTATAAAAAGATAATATAGTAGAAGCCTTAGGAAACTATACCATCATCAGGGAGCATTAATGTACCAGAGAAGGCTTATGAAAGGTTCAATGAAGCAAAGCAAGATTGAATCATGAATGGCTTTAATATAACATACTGGGGTAATACGATACGACTGCAAGTTGTTAGTGAAAAAAAAATATTCGTCTTTGCTAACGTAGATAATATTTTTTGGAGGGACGCATTACTACGGCAATTATTTTTGTAAACTGAATATTATCTTTTTCATTCCTTTCTGACATAACTGTTTGTTTTCATTTAAAATGTTAGAAATTGTTTTAGAAATAATGCCTTACTTCAAAATTGATGAGCAATACATTACATAGGTGAAGAAAGCTAAAGAAAAGTAATAACATAATAGAATACTTGCATGTTAAAGGAAGAAATAGATTGTCTTTTTCGTAAACCTTAAAGGTTAAAAGAACTTGTAGATTCTAAGTCTAGTGCTTACCTTTTGGTTCTTGAGTGTGAGTTTATTGATAAATAATCAATCCTTTCTGCGTACGAACCAAGGATCAGAAATATTAAAACAACTGCAACTTTCATTTTTAAAGTAACACCTGCAAATACAGATAATAGACTATATATTATTTAAATTAATTTTCTACAAAAATGAATGTTGGATTTCTACAAGTATTTCTGAATTTTTTATATTGATTTCACAAATTACCTATCTGCCACATCAAGCTTGAAACATACGTTGAGGATATGGTTTGTTACTTTAGAGCATTCTGTTTTTTTTTTTTTTTTTGTTTTTTTGTTGTTGTTTGTTTGTTTGTTGGTTGGTTGTTTTTTTAAACATTAATAGCCATTTGCAAAACAAACCGTTTCGAACCATTTTATGATTACTTAAAAAGCTGAAGTTATTATTATCAGATTAAGATTATTATCCAACATATTTTAATTTTTAAAACAGAGAAAAATATTTTATATATTTAATTTTTACATAATAAACGTTCGATGGTGTCCAATTTACTAAATTGTTTAAGCTTATCAGCGACTTGGGCGCCAGCTTTGAGATTGACAACAACTGGCGTATCCAGTTGATCTACATGATCCTACGATACGGTTCCTTTCCTCGAGTAATCGCTAGAACCTCTTTGAGTCCTACTAAGGTCTTAATTTTAAAGACAGACAGAACTGAAAAATGTCGATGACGACAAATGTTAAACTACGAGAGAAGAAAGAGTAAACAAAAAGTTAATGCAAGTGTTAACTCTAATTTACTCACAGAACTTTGGAATAAACCACGAGATTTGTCTTTTCGAAAGAGTCTAGAACTATTTCAACACAAGTCATATCGAGATGATTTTACTGATGAAAGCGACTGCAAAGCAGTCGCTATACGATTTTTTTCTTAATATAGGCCTGATTTATTTATCAATTATATACAAGACATTCCACGTCAAAGGAATCAAGATTATCAGATTGTATTTACTATTACTTGCAGATTCTATGATGAAAGTAATTTTTAAATTACAAAACATTCTCTATCTTTATATATATATATATATATATATATATATATATATATATATAAATATATATTAAGTTTCGTGGTAAACAAACTGTTCATCCCCAAACATTGCAAGATAATACTTTCAGATATATTTATGATTTTGGTTTTACAAAACATTAAAAGTTTTGCATGTTGTATCCATGGAACGAAATTGCGTTGAAAATACATATTTATGGATAAATATTTGCAGGCCTAGTCCTGACAACTTTATCGTAGAAAAAGTGTGGAATTTTGGTATTATGTTGCCACATACAACGAAATGTAAGATGAACTGATATACGTATCTAATAGCGTGTTAGTTGTGGGCCTCGGTGACTCAGTGGTAAATCTTATCACTGGTGCTTGGGGATCCCCGGCTCGACCCTAACTAATGGCGCATGGGTTATGTGGTGGACAAATACCGTGTAAGTGTGTTTTCTTGGAGTTCTTCCGTTTCCTCCCAGTTTCTTCATTCCACCAACTCTCCAATCATTATTAATCCGAATTGAGCCGAAGTTGCCTAAGGGTCTTAATTAAAATTAAAATTTAAATAGGCCAATCTACACAAAGTTCTGCATTGCTTCTTGATTCAATTATGGGTAACATTTGTATACTATACTTAGTTCCAATATATAAATTTATTTTTGTACTTTTACGAATATTGAGGAATATTGACCAAATGGTTCTTCCCTTGAACAAGCTGTAGAAATTTTGTGTGACTTCATATTTTGACCAGAGAAAGACCTTAGAGGATGTCTGGTCCCAAAAATATATGCTCAGTGCTCACATTTCATAAGATACTATGTACAACTTATACTTTTCCTATCTTCTCTTGGGCAGGATAAGAGCACATTTGTCCAGCTTATTTAGACTACAAGAAAACTGTAAGCTATGTCTGTTGTCATAATTGTAACCCTAGAAGGAGACATATATACAACGATTTTAAAATGTCATGAATAATCTACATACAACGCATATGCTCTGTTGTTGGATAAGGTAATGACAACATTGATTGAAAGAGTAATAATTACTATTAGTAGGGTAGAGTAAGGCATTTAGTTATCCACTATTCCGAGCAACACGAAATTTATCAAGTAGTATCTAATAGTACTGAATGTTATTTTAATTGCTTTCTACATGATGAAAAGCAAGTTTTACAACGGCTCAGATAGATTATCATGGTTAGAGCACCAATTTGTGTACAATTGTTTACTCGATGGTTTGCCTTTATAGTGTCAATGAGTGCTACAGTTTTCATATAATCTGTATTGTTGAACATCAATGATATTGCTTGCCTATCATTTAACTCGACTGGTCTTCTTATCAGTTTTCTTCACAAAAAGACACTACAGGACGAGCAGTTTGTGGTGGCACAATGAGAATAACCATGTGTATTTCCAATGTGACGTAGAATTTCCGTGTTTACTTTGGGAGATATACAAAAGCTGATGACAAGGCAGTTATCTCACTATCTCGTTTTACTATCTCCCTTGTGTACATTGGACGTATATGTTAAGATTTCGTAACGAATTATGAATCTTAAATGTCTTCCAGAATCACGATTCACTCGAGTGTGAAGACTGTACTGTTAGAATAAAGGCCCTACCTGTCTACCACCTTTTGCATACATTTTCTATTCACTTCAACTTGTATCGAGCTTAATCAGTAGCTGGTATAACAGTCCGGGAATTAACTTTAAAATTAAACAACCGGCAAAGTCTAACGGCTGTCTTAAAAACAAGGCATTATTATTATTAAAGCAAATAGATTTACTTGATAAATCTCAAGCACATGTATTCAATTAGAAAATACCATATCGTATAGTAATGAAAGTATTATCACCAGTCTGTAGAAACATAGTGACTTATCTTAGAAAATATCGCATATGTTTTTATAGAAATGTCAAAGAAAGACTTTACTCTAAAGCGTAGCTCTAATTAACTAGCCCTCCTACTCTGAGGATGAGTGCATAATTTTTACGGCTAGATGTTAGTGTACATTCAGTTTTTCCCACTATTGTATTTCAATCGCTGAGTTGGAATGGAAAGAAGCTTCATTTCTGCGAAATAAAGTTAAGTGTTACGATTTCTTGAAATTGTTAAACCTAACAAAAACCATTTAAACACCTCACTTATTTTCCTAAGTGTTTAATTGGTTTCATCAATAAATAAGTTAAATGCAACAGCTTAATTTAAGACATTTTCTCAAAAATGGAGTTTCTTCCCTTTTCAACTCAGTGATCCAATTTCCGAGTAATTCACTGATCGGATACCCACTTTTTCAGAATTACTCCACTCTAGCGTACAGTGGTTAGCTCTGTAGCTATGCTACGTTGAATAGAAAGTTTACAAGTTTTCTTTCCTTCCCTTTTCCCAAAAATCATGCTCTCTGGAGATGTTGTCTGCCAGACTTCAAACCGTTATCTTAAAATTATCATTAGAAAGCAAAAACCAACAATCCTAACCTGATCGGAAAATTCTCAATTTCCGCTACGAAGCAACAAGGACTCGTCCAAAGTAAAGTTTTTAAGAAAATAACTGATGAGCTTCCTTGAAACTTCGCTTTTAAAAGCAACTTCTGAATTTCTTTCAATGATGACGTTATGTATCAGGAAGGAATTTTACTTCTGTATTACAGGACATTGACAATATATTGCAACAAAATAATGCATTTTTGAAATACAGCACAATAAATGAGAACAAAGCCCTTCTATTTTATTGTTTTATTATGTGATTAGTAAGAAAAGTTATGATGTATGATTCGGAGTTCATATAACTTGTCATTAATTTGTATTGAAGTAAAAGGTTGAACACACGCTCAGAACAAAGACCTAAAGTAAAATTCAAAAGGTTATTGCTTCTAAATTAATCCACGCCTTAATTTACGTCATAATACTCTACGTGCAGTACTCTACGTGCTGTACTCATAAGATAAATTACGTGCAAAGTACAGTCAGATAGAGATAAATCAATGAAAACAAGGAAATGGATTTTAATGGCAGGAAAATATGTGTTTACAATCATTTCTGTTTGATGCTTCTTTTTATAGTTCAGGCGATTATCCACACATCAGGGTAAATTCGTATTATATTTTTTAATATGACTATTGTAAAGACCTTGCTTAATACCCCCTAATAACTTATTAAAAGTTCTGACTTATTTGACTGGTGCAAAGTCGAAACCCGTAGCGGATGGAGTGGGGGATTCTGCCGTCTTTTTATGATTATCTAAAAGTGATTGATCTTTTAAGTTTAAAAAAATGCAAAGGCTCAAACCGCAAAAGGATTACATATCCTATAAGATGATACCTTAGCTTTTCATGGGAACTCTTCATTGTCAAGAAAAAGTTACTGTAGTGTAACCCAGTTTATTGGTAGACAGTTTATCCGGATCAAAAAACATACAACACATACGTAATGTAATTTTTTTCCATAAAACCAGTGATACTTAAAAGCAGTGGTTTTAAACTGCCTCTCCGCGGTCCTCGAAACTATTACACCAGCTTAGGAAACTAATCTATTCAATTATTTAACACTCATTTTGTAGATTTCGATAATTGAAAATAGAGGTTAAAGTTTAAATTTCTATCCCAAAACTACGAGAATCTGAAAATGTGATGACCTTGCGAATCAAATAAACATTTACTCACTGTCGTCTTCCTGGTCCTTGAATATATTTCCCCTATAGTTTACGTGTCCGTGAGTATTAAAAGGTTGAAACTCACTGCCTCAAAGCAACGCTTGCCTGCTTCAGCAAACTCAGAGATTTCTTTATTAGCTTGGTTGAAATTTTGTACGGTATGTATACCTAACAGAAATGAAATTTGTACTTTATGTAAATAAGTACGTTTTTCGTTTCTTTATTGGTATATTTTATGTAAGTATGTAAAAGATGTATAATAAATTAAAGAGATGTATACATTATATTATTTACATCGTTACCAAACTTTCCGGATTTTCAGTCATTCGCATATGGTCTTGGTCTCTTTTGAGCCAGGTAAAGGGGATATCACTGTAAATGTGGAAAATAAAATTGTATGCCAATACAAGATGTTTTCGTAAGATGTATCTAAATTCTACTATATAAGTTAATTATCAATTATTTATTTTATAATGAATGAAATGTATAGTAGAAAACTTACTAACGTAGCTTGGATCCTGCATCGACACGTCTGTCTCAATATGCAGGAGTGTCATGTCATATCAAAGCTAATAAACGTTGAATATTTGGTTCGTTTCAGAACTCATTACTTAGCCCCGTCAGGATTCTATCAACTGTTAGGTTTCTAAAATTCACAAACATCAATGCTCCAACCGGGATTCAAAACCAGAACCTTGAGTATACTGCCTTGACACCTCAGATCACACGTCTACTGCGGTCGGCTCATGTAATAGCGATTTGTTGAATAGTGGCGGACGTTATACACTTGAACAATTTATTTGTATTCAAAGCCCTCCAAAAAATCTCGCTCAGACTAGGCCCACATATAAGCCCGTTTCCATTCACTTTGTACCCAGTCAGAGTAACGAAACAATACTACATCTTAGGGAGTTAGAGGCCGGTATCGCCAGTAGGCCTAACCCGCTTAGTAGAACAACTAAAACGATAACATACGCAATTGCAGTTTTAGGTCCCGCATTTATTGATCTCCTCAAGCTCAGTTTCCCTAAGTAAGAAAAGCACTCAAAATTAAAAAAAATATGCTTCCATTTTTAGGAAGTCTTCAGAATTTAAATCACTAGTGTGTGTATTGTGCACATTTACACCAGTTATGAACTGTTATGGTACACATTATGCCATTCAAAAGAATTTACGAAAGCAGGAATGCTTCGCTCAACATTGTTCATTATAGTTCATTGTTCATATAGGGAAAGATGATAATTCACTATATCACTACATTGTAAGATGATATCACTCTTTATACTGCTGCCATTCGCACGATTCGCAGTATGTGTTCTCCGTCAGTTTCACTTTTCTAAATATCAAGCATCCCCCAGTCCCTTAAACCCACCTCTCGGAAACATACTATAAATTTTTTAAATAGCGTTCTCCTAATTACAATCTGATCTTCATGTTTATTTAGAAACTTCTTCCGATTTTTTGTATATGTGACTTTACTATCTTTAAGCTGTATTATGTCTTTCATCGAAAATTCGTAGTCATCGATGTCTTTGATATACGATTCTAAAATTTCCAATCAAGTTCTAATATTTTTTATGAATGTAAACATTAGAAACGAGACTATTAAGACGCAGCCATTCCTTAAGGTTAGGTTGGCTACAGTGCTATCCGACTTTTAGAAAGCTCGTGGCGGAAGTATTTAGATATGTTCGAAGAACAACAATTTATTATTCAGTATCTCCACCTTCGTGGAATTACATTCATTAAAATTCTTCATCAGGTGAAACAGGAGATGACGGCGTCACGGACGTGATAAATATGGGCTCACGGGTATGACAATTCAAAGGTCGAGCGTTGTGTGGAAAGAAACCAAAGGAACGTCTGCAACTCACAAACCGGTCAGACAACTTGATTGTGCGTGCGCAACGAATCATTATGGGGGACACTCACTGACCGTGAAAGAAATAGCCTCCACAGTCGATCGATATCTCAGTATGATCTATACAAAAATCCTACGTATGTAGACTGCAAATGTGAAATGTTTTCCCAGATGGGTTTCACAAACACTTACCGATGAACATAGGTCTTCAAGCATCGGAGTTCTTCAGCTTTGGCATATAATTATGGCGTGAATAGTACTTTCATTCTATCAATTGTCACAATGGATATGATATGGATTCCGTTTCTCAGCACTGAAGCCAAACGATAATCGGCTCCATGGAAGCACGTCGACCCTAGCAGCACAAGGATATCGGGCCAATCACACAGACATCGATAATTGTTGGTCGTTTCGGATCAATACCGATCGATATTGGCGTGGTACGATATTTCTATATACAATGCTATTTCTGAGACTTGAGAAACGTGTTGTATTCAACCAAAAAAACATGAAAAAAGTGAGGTTGCAATATGAAGTTTAAAGAAGTAGCATATCTGAAGATATTATTGTGCGACATCGGTCGACATTGGCCGACATCGTTCGAAGAGTTTGTTTTCGACAAACTCTATCTAATGAGCAAAATATATCCTATCTAATTGTGGTACGTATAAAACTTCTACGCGCTCCCTGCTTAAAGCCATTCAGTATGTATATGTCACCACATTCAATTTCTCACATTGATGAATTGCATAATCGAATATTACATTGGATGGATAGTTCCGTAGCGTAGTAGCTTATATTTTTCGTGTGAAGTTTTTCAACTGTGTTTAAGACATGCGAGCAGGACGGGAATAAAGGCGGAATATAAACAAGACTATATTTATCTAAAATTTTCCTAAAAGTGTACTTAATTGCGTTTATTAAAATAGCAATTAATTCTCAGTGAAACATGGTGTTTTTTATAGCGACCAATACCGCTATCCGAAACAGATCAAAATCGATCTCCGATATCGGTAAAATTCCTGGTCATTCAATATTGATCGATAGATGATAAAAACATCGATCAAAATCTCAAATCATGCATTAATGATATTGGGCGATATCGATGTGCTACTCAGTAAGTCAACTTCACCTAAAATACTTCGGGTTACCTCTGGTCCTAAGAAAATTATGGAAGTTGTGTTTTGGAATAGCGATGGCATTATCCTCACTTGTTACGTTCGCAGCAGGATCACAGGAATGATTCAACCAGTAAGGATATTTTAAAACCAATGTTTCTTCCAACGTTGGACGAGAAACGCCGGAAAAGGCTCCAGATGTTTGCTTTGATCAAGAAAACGCTCTTGCTCATCAGACTGGCCTTGTTTAGACTCCGTACTCACCTCACTCACCTTTTTTGCTTTTTCCGACACTCTCCGTTCTCGCTTATTTTCAAGCTGATCCGTTCTCACGGGTTTCCAGTGGTCAGAACGAAGTCCCAAAGAAGCATTTGCGGCGCCATGCAATAGTAACATCACCGTTGCGAAACATGTACGTATACAGTGAGAACGGTGAGAAGTGACGTCAGAAGTCAGTACTTATAGAGTCAGTGATTTTTGCTCAAAATTAATCAGGTGATCTGAAAACTTGAATAAAACTCGCAACTTCATAGTTCATGAAATGCAATACTCGTATCACTGTCATTTGATTCTCCAAGCAGATAGGTCTTTGCCTTGCATAGAAACTAGTCATACATGTCTAATAGTATCTTCCCTCCTCAGTTGCTAGCACACAAAAATTCAGATGTCAAAAATTATGTTAATAACCAAACTTTCTATATTGATAGGGATACTAGCAAAATCCCTACATTTTTAGAACTGCAGTTTAATAGGAGGGATGTAAATCGTAATTAGTAAGTTAAGTCTTGTATACGAAGAGCAGTAGAAACTTTACTCATTGCTTCTCCCCCAACAAATATACTATTTGTACGTGTTTGTTTGTAGAATGCTATCTGTGCGGATTGTTTTAAACACTAGTTCATTACTGTTCTAATTGAACGCCTTATTTGAAGAAGGGGAACATTCCATGTTAACAGATATCAAGAACATCAAGAAAGCATCCTACTGGCACAATAATTAGTTTTTAGTTTTGGTGTTATTAGGACTGTTGTAAGGATTCGTGTTGCTATAGTGCAGGAATGTATCCCTTGTTTCTTGCAATGCATTCATCTTTTGACTACGTAGACATTGGCTATCGATGTATGTTACGGGCAAAATTGAAATGTTTTCCTTTCTCAAATGAAACGTTCAATTATTAGAACGTTATATTGGCAATCGGTGAAATCCACAGTGACATGTCCGGAACGGATACATTTTCAGAAATTAGTAAAAAACTACTCTTTTTTGTTTCTTCGAGGGGAGATTTCTTAAAATTAGTTTGGCACAAAGCTCGATTTTATCAGCAGACAATATTAAATACGCTTTATTCACATTTGAAACATGGAACATGTAAGGTTTACTATGGCCATAAGTAGCATGCAAATTTTTCTTTTCAAGATTGTAATTTTACATTTTGATACAGTCTGGACTTGTATCTTGGCCTTTTCTATAAGAGATTTAGTAGAAAAATCATCACTCTTTTTGTGATGATTCATTTTCTTTTTATGTTCGATTCGTATAAGTTGTCTGGAATTAAAGGTATGGCCTAGGGTACTTACTTAATTTGTTACAATGTATTCCGAACCAGTACATTCAATGAACCCCACGTGCACACGAAGCATGTGTGTTAACCGTTTGATATGATCCTAGGTGTGTCCAAGAACCCTTCTCTTCCACTGGTAATCATGAGTATTTAATCTGACCACCAACTTTGGTCTCCATTTTAAAAATGACTAGTAAGTTTTTAAACTAGCCGCTTACATATTCGAATTACCCTAAAAATATAAAATCCAAAACTCAGTTATATCTTGCTGTTGGATTTCAGGGACTGTACTTCATAGTGTCAGGTTCTTTCGATATTTTATTACTACGTTTACATTTCATATTTATACCTGTTCTCTCTCTCTCCTCTATTTTCTCTCCAATTTTCCTGCCTCTGTCTAACAGTTATCTATCGGTTTCCTGTTTTAATTTTGTGTGTTTAAATAACATCCTGCATCAGATTTTTTATATTGTTTCATCACCTTATGTATACTGTTTCACTGTTTTTTCTTTCATTTCATCTGTATTAATTCATATATACTTTGAAAAATTATGTGCTCATGGTATTTGCTGATTTTCGTTTCTTGGCACAGTGGGCGAGATGTTCAATCTACATGGAAGAAATATTTGTGTATATTTGGGAATATGTAGGGTGTTTCAGGAACTCTGGTACAAACTTCGAGAGATGAATCCTCGTATCAAAACAAGAAAAAAAAGTTCAGATCAACATGCACCATATCATGCGTATCAGGGGTGCAGAATATGCCCGATCCGGCGAGCCAGGATCGGGGGAAATTTAGGCTGCGGTGGGAAATTTGAGCCAACAAAGAAAAAAATATTTAAGGTGCCAATTAATTTTCTCGGAAGCCCGGGAATTTGTCGGTAACGATGAGGATACAATCTGAATTTTTGTTGGTTCAATCGGTACAATGGAAGTACTTGAAAGTACAATTCTTGTTATGAATATTACCATCACTTGGGGTGCTACGTTAAGTTAGTACTCCAAATTTTGACTGGGAATTTCTCGGTTTCGGTGAAGGTATAATCGTTGTTGGTTCAATCGGTACAATGGAAGTACTTGAAGTTACATTTAATTTTATCAATATTACAATCAATTGGGGTGCTGCGTCAAGTTAGAACTTTGACTTGGAATGTCCCGTTATCGCTGAAGGTACCATAGATTTTTGTTGGTTCAATCGGTACAATGGAAGTACTTGAAAGTACAATTATTTTTACGAATAGTACAATCCCTTGGGGTGCTACGTCAAGTTACCACCCCAAGTTCTGATTTTGAATTTCCCGGTAGCTTTGAGGGTTCATTCGAAGATTTTTTGGTTCAATCGGTACAGTGGAAGTATTTGAAAGTCCAGTTATTTTTATGAATAGGACAATCACTTGGCGTACTTCGTCAAGTTAGAACTTTGGCCGGGAATTTCCCAGTATCGGTGAAGGTACAATCGAAGGTTTTGCTGGTTCAATCGGTACAATGAAAGTACTTAAACGTACGATTATATATATCAATACTACAATCGTTTGGTGTGCAACGTGAAGTTAGCACCCCAAATGTTGACCAGGAATTTCCTGATATCGGCGAGGGTACAGTCGAAGATTGTTGTTGGTTCAATCTGTACAATGTAAGTACTCTAAGGTACAATCATTTTTTTACTAGTAAAATCACCTGGGATGCTTCGTCATGTTAGCACCCCAAACTCTGACCGAGAATTTTCCGGTAATGGTGAAGGTAAATTGGAAGATATTTCTTGGTTCAATCGGAACAATGGAAGTACTTCGAGTTACAACTATTTTTGTGAAGAGTACAATCACTTTAGGTGCTACGTCAAGTTACTACTCCAAATTTTGACCGGGAATTTCCCTGTATCGGTGAAGATACAATCTTAAATTTTTGTTGGTTCAATCAGTACAATGGAAGTACTTGAAAGTACAATTATTTTTATGAATAGTACGAGAATAGCTCGTACAATTACTTGTGGTGTCAACTTGACATATGTTCGCGTTCTGGTATAAGGGACACGCCAAAAGAAGGTGTGCCATACCCTTCCAGAGTACCCTCAGGTGTGCCACAGGAGCAGTCTGCAGTATCCTGAAGATGTCATTAATATCGTCGTTTAGGTGTAAGCGCCACATTTAAACGAATCCAAAGATACCATATAGGTTCTGTTTTATTCATGAGCCATGTCTTCCAATGGCATTCATAAGGATAACTGAATTGAATAATTTCATAAATTTGTAGATGTTGCGAAGTATAGTTGTACCAATGCTGTTGAAGGCGCTGGTGTCGGAGTTGACGAAGGTTTGTGTGATAGCTAGTATACGGTAGAGCAACTGGAAGGATAAGCGGAGATAAGGCAGCTTGTTTTGACAAGTCATCAATATAAATGTTGCCTGGAACGCCGTTATGACTAGGTGTCCACACTAGAGAGTAGGTAAAGCCGGCTGATTGTGCTTTGTAAAGAAGTTGTTTGACGTTGAGTAAAGCCCAAGATGGATGGGAAGTCCACGGATTGGTCTCGAGGGTTGTAAGAACGCTGGCACTGTCACTTATAACACACACTGGTGAAAGGTTATGTTTTAAGGTATATAATAGGGCTTGTCGAATAGCAAAGAGTTCACCGTCAAAAGTTGTTGCATTTGAAGACAGGCGATAAAATGCATTTACATGAAGAGACGGTATATGTTATGCTGTTCCTGTGTGTCCAGTATTAAGCTTTGAAGCATCCTTGTAGACTTGAAAAGTGGCCGGAAAGTGCTACTGCAAATAGTCTTGGAGTATGTTGTTACTGATGGTCGGAATTGCAGCTCGAATACGTCTGGAGGGAAAGGGAGGCCAGTATACATTAGGTCGAAATATGACTTGAGAATAAGGAACTAAATAAACGGGTAGAAGATGGAATGTTTGGACGTGAGTCTAAAGACGGCGGATCTGAGTATAACTGTGAGATAGGGTAAATCATTTAAATATTTGCGGTTTGAAGCCTACTGGGTAAGTTCAAGTTGATATTGCAATTTAGGAAAGAGGTAATGTGTAGTCCAGCGTTTCAGTTTTACAAGAAATTGGTTACTGTGATATTCTGCTAAGAGTTGGTACAGAGCCACATTGAGTTCAGCAAGTACTGCTGCCTTTGGCGGATTAGGTGGTAGTCGGAATAAACGACGTAGAGTTTGATATTGAAGAGATTCCAGGTGTTACAATCTTTTAGATTGATGTGGAAGGTATATGTTTCCATATTGAAGTCTATGTGGACAGTAGAATACAGAGTTAATAAATTCTTCGTTGTGGCACCCCAGTGCTTGCCGGCAATATAATTGCTGAATTAGAGAAAGCCTGTGTGGAAGTGGTGTAACGTCTTGAGATGAGCCATCCAATTTAAGCGAGAGTCAAAAGGGATGTCAAGATATTTGAGGGTTGGAACAGTCTTTATGGGGTGGCCACAAGTAGTAAATGGAAGTTGTAATGTACTTTTCCTGCCAAAAGTAATACATTTGGTTTTGTCCGGATTAAGTTCCAGGCAGAACTCATATTTCCAGTTGTCAAGAATTTGGAGTGCAGTACTTAATTGGCGATGAGCAAGATCATAGTCATCAGAAACATAGTAAATTAATATATCATCCGCAAAGGTTAGAGCGCGAACATGATGTAATAATGTTGATGTAAAATGCGTAATGCTAAAATGAACAATATTGGGGAAAGTAAATTTCATTGAGGCAAGAACAACGAGGAAGTTCGAAACTGAGAGACAGCATTATTTATAGTCACTGCAATTTTCCTATCTGTTAACAAATTATGTAATAGCAGGAGTAATTTCGTATGTATATTGAGGTCAGTCTGTGTAGTAAATGAATAAGGCAAACACAAGGAATCATAAGCCTTGGAAAAGTCAATAGAAACAGTATAGGCACATTTACGTTGGAGAATTGCATTCCAGATATCCGTAATGAAGAGTGCTAAACAAGCATGGACGGATCTAACTCGGCTGGTTGAGTTGCTGGGAGTAGATTGGAATGTTCACACTACCATTGCAGCCGAAGACGGAAATTGAAATTAATTTCGTACAGCAATACCCAGAAGAATCCATAGACCCATACTTTCTCCGAAAATTAAGAGCCATTAGGCATAATTTTCGAAAATGTACGGAAGTGGACAAAGTGCATTATTAATTTTTGGGACTACAGAAAATTTCCTCAAGAAAATTCCCTACAGACATAGAATATGGTGCAGGAACTACAAAATAAACTAAAAGCCCTAGAAAAATATCAGGATTTAATGAGGAAAAGAGACTATAAAGCTTTCCAAACTTAGAAGATTTAAAAACTCGAAGTCAAGTAATACATAATCCACATAGGACTCAAACCTATCTTCAAGATCCAAATTTTTGTATACAAAATTCAAACCCTTAAAATTTGTATTACCAACAAAATTATAGACAATAACCAAATTATCCTGGATATACTCAGATATCTAATCAAATAACCAACCCACAAAATTTCATTACGCAAACGTTACCTCCCTGGAATACACAAGAACCTATTATTGACTTCTCTAAGGGAGAGCCTGAACCCCTAGGTTACGTACCTATCCAACAAATTTATTCGCAAAACCCAAATTACCAAATTAAAATGCATCAGTCCAATCAGACTAATCCACAAACACCTATACGTTCATTCTATAGTGCAAAGCCAACAACACACAAACAAATATCTATCAAACATGTCATTGATCCCTCAGCCTACCAAATGGAACAAGTAAAACCCAATCAAACACAACCTAGTCGAAATGTTCACCCACAGTCCAACGTGGAAAGCATTACAAACAAGTTAGCAGAATTGTCTCTAAATATAGCAAAGAACGCTTACAAACCACAGTATAACAAGAAGGTCAAAGTTTCCAATAATAAGAATGGTGAACTAACCTATGGCAAAAATGAATATAAACAAAAGGAATGTAATCAAAATAATTCAGGTGGTATGATTACCGTTTGTACGGTATGTCAAAAGCCAGGATATAATTCACGCATTTGTTGGCACAACAAAATTAAAAATGAAAGTAATCAGGGAAACGAGTAAAGTCGGCCGTCCCATCAGTAGGCGAGCGGGCGAAAAAATTTAGTACAACAATACACAAACATTGGTCCAACCCTATGGATATTCCTTATAAAACGGAAAATTCCAAAAGGGTGTATGCAGATTTTAATACGGATAATAACCGATCGTTAATACACGTGTATGCAGGAAATAGGACAATACCTCCAATTTTGGGTACGGCATCATCAATTTCAATTTCGCCAAAACAATAACTTCCAAGAAACAACGTATTAATACCATACGAAACGCAGATAAAAGGCATAGCTAATAAATTAGTGAAATTACAACATGTACCACATTAAAAGTTAAAATTGACACAACATGTTATTCACATTACTTTAGAGTGATGGAAGATAGTCATTTAAGCCCTATATTCAGCCCAGATTTATTAAAACATTTATTAGCCCAGATAGACTTGGCGAGAAATGTAATTTCCTTCTACAAGAAACCTATTCTGGAAGATGAAAACAACCAGAAATAAGCCATTGCCCCCGTCAGTAATTGCATCACTGAAATAGCATAGCATAGCGAATGTTTATACCGCAACAAAAATTACAATCCCAGCAAAATCTTACTTTTATCTTCCCGTGAAAATAAGTTAGAATATGAAAACTGAGTCAGCATTTATTTACGTTATACTACTACAATACTTGAAAGCGATATAATCTGCAAGCGTTAATGATGAAAATGCCTGTTGACAATCCAAGTATTTCAGTAGTAAATCCAACAAGAAATAAAATTGACCTACACAAAAATTCTCCAATAGCACATATTGAAGAAATGGTAGAAGAAAATTCACTCCACATTGAGAAACAGAAGACAGAACCAGACAACATATCAGTACCGCTCTAAACAAGAAATAGAGGCGAGATTAGAATACACTGAAAAGTTTTTTTTTTAATTTTTCATTGTTTGATATTAATCAAGAACTCTCAGTGAATACCAAAAATCAAATAGCTGGAATATTGTATGAATACCGAGATGTCTTTGCCTTCAGACGTCAGATACTTTAAATGATACATACACAAGATACCAGTGGACATAATGATATAGTTCATATATAAGAAGTTTATTTTCAAAAGGGCACATATCAAGTAATGGAAATTTTACAGGAAGCATGATAAATGTATTTAGTTCCCTGGGAGGACGAGCACTATAATTATCCGAACTATCGAATATTATAAATAGAGATACTGACAGTATTGTCCGGGAATAGGAGCGCTGGGGAATAGGAGCACATGTTTCCTTTTGACCGCAACTCATGAACAATGTTACCTTTTGATATAAACTTGGATATAAACTTCAAGAAGAAGCAAAACATGTAAGGAGACTTAGTTTATTAAACAACCGTATTAATGAAAATTATAAACCTCCCGAATGATAAGAAAACTTGAAACAACCATCATTGGTAAATATAAAAAAAATGTCAGTTATTACAAAAACCATAATAGAAAATTATACCAAAAATGAAATTACCCTTCAAGTGCTGTAAAGAATAAAAAAAATAGTGTCTTTGTTGAAGAAGAAAAGTAAACTTGTGTAGAAATATTTAAACAACAGTGTTTAGCCTTTATACACGGGGAAGGGATTTGAACGAAATCGTAGACTCTCACGTAGGGAACCCTAGTGACGCCCCTAATTATCACAGCGTAATGATTGATACCTCGTTTTAAAGCCTATGGAACACTGATTTTAACGAGGTATCAGCTGTGGAATTTTCGCCTTATTCGTAGAAGAAGAGGAAGAAGAAACAAAAATCTTAAAACATAAGTAAAAAATTGAATTTGAGGGGGGGGGGGCTGGCAAAGCTTACAGTCACCCTACGCTTACATTATGAGTGGAAATGAAGTAAGTTACTTTACTTAAGTAACTTTTCTTTCAACAAGCAATTATTGTGAGTGTGTGTGTCAAAGAAAATATAATTATTGTGTTTTACTGAAAACAAAAGCGTAATGAATTCGTTTTATGTTGGAAATATTCTAAAAATAAATATGCGTAGAAGAACAATGCATTTAATTTGGCATTGCCCCCCCTCACTATAGTATCACGTTATATGCACACCATTTATTTTATTATTGTCCGTAGAATATATAGGAATAAGAATTATGCTACTAGATCAATCCATTGGAAAGATATCTTGTATTATATGGAACCACCCAGAAAATAAATGTAATTTACGTCAAAGAGACTAAAAATTGGAAAAATTTGCCCCTTCTCTACTCCCTCCATGTAAGCAACAAGTACTTTTGCAGGGTATTAGCGTGTAGTGGACTACTTCATTGTTTCACATTCCAATTTTTATGACTTAACCCCCCTGCGGAAAATGCCTCCCTCAAAAGAAACCTGATGCAAAAACAACAAAAACACGAAATTTACTCTCCGCCATGTTACCTCCACATATATATAATGCACATCGGCGGCCAGCTTCATCCTTCAGGAACACATTGATACCGAAATTATCTTCTAGCTTAATTAGGGGCTGAGCAATTAGGGTTTAAAGTCATGACGCAGCAGTTGCGTCTTTCGGCGTTTAAAGCTTGGAGAACGGAAGATAGGGTGACGGTGTTAACTGCTTTCTTTCTCTTCTTGATGACTGACTGTAATGTGTAGCTCTTCTTTCTTACTAATGGAAGTTCCTTCCCAAGAGCACAAACATCACAAATATTGAATGTCTTTGTAACCAAATGGAAAATTGGTAAAGCCATTGGTTACCATTCTTGGGATAATAAAAATTATGTATATAGAAGTTATGTTTTTCCTCATATAATGAGAATAGCTTTTATGGGAATTGTCATACGTATATAATACGTCAGAGAGTCTAATCAGAGAATAATTATGGTATATTAAATACCATATTATAGCCAGTGTCTTTTTAGTAGCTTTCAATTTCGAGAATAGAAAGATAATGCTATTATGGCTTAAACATATCACTGGTCTATACATAAAGATAAGTATGAGTAATGATATCGTCAATAAGCACTCTCATTATCGTCAGTTCTGGTTGTGGTTGTATAACTAGAATTCCTAATAATTTTATTCACTGTTCCTGGAATAAAAACCTTACCATTAACTTTCACTTTCCTTGAGAACTTTTCTCTACTATATCGAGTTAATACCTGTATCCTTCCAATCTGGTCATCTGTGGAATGGTCACAACCTTTTCCTATAGATAAGATACTAGCTCGACATTCATCCGGTTCTCTATTTTCTATCTTTAGGTGAAGTTCAAAGGTTAGGCAGATATATAGGTAAAACTTTATGAGTTTATTTCTGATCATGAAATTAATTGTTTTAATATGAAAACAGCAGAAACTGAACAGAAAGAAAAACAACTTCTTTGTCTTTGTAAGGAAAGACGTGAAATTTAACTGAAATTTCTCTTCACTAGATAAATTCACATTCTCAGCAAAACTAAAAATATTACTTCCTTTCCTAATTGATTTGAAACAAAAACTAACGTGACAGAATAGATTAATTTTCTCTGGAATACCTAATACCTTTACATTGGAGGAACCTGAATAATTTACTTGATTTATAACTCTCTTGGGACTTGATAGAATTAGATAAGCATTTCTAAACCTAAATGCTTTATAAAAGTTTTCGGAAGTGTCACTACTGACTCGAATATCGAATTCACGTATCTCGCTGTATTCCCTCAAGTACCTGAATTTACTTATTTTAACTTTAGTGAAATTGAAAACTAAATACTCTAGATTACTAGAGATTCTACGTGCTCCAAAACTACATAACACCCACAGTTACTAATCCAATATAACCAGGAAGCTACTGTGAACCAGGACAGACACCAACATTTAGCTACCATTCCAATTTCACTCTTTCTTTTCAGTAAAATCCCTAGCCCAAGGATAAACACTATGAAGACACTCACTTCCGAAAACCTGTTCGTTTCTTTTTAGCACCATGAAACACACAATGGATAAAAATCACTTCTTTCGTAATCCTTAACACACTCCATTCGAAAATGCTTCACTAATTATAATTCTTTCTCTATTTCACCAGAATTATATCCACTATTTACGAAACTGAATTCTATCAAAACTTGAGTAGATAAATAATCAGATATTGTGAAATTCGAATTCCGATACAAGATCAGCTCTAACAGCATTTCATCACATACTATAGAAATTAACACAACCAGCCCCGACGGCATATACAACCAGTCCCGACGGCATTTGTAAAACCAACTGCCTGTAGCAGCACATGGTTCCTCCAACGTCCTCACTTCCCGCTTCTGACCTTCGTGAGCCAATCAGAATTGACTCACGTTACAAGCTGACAGCCAATCAAGATGGATTACGTATTGAAAATTTCAAATACAGAAGCATTAAATGCAGGAAGTGTAGACAACGAAAAGTAGCCATTTTGGAGAAAACACTCAACTTTAAAAATATAAAAATGTTACACATTACATGACCATAATCCGGCGAAAGTCTTTTTTAACTGGTAGTGCAATAAGCGTTTAATCCTCCTGTCAGTTCAAAAAGTTCTAGTTGAAATTTGTAAAATAGTAATTCGTTTCCTTGCATTATGTCCGGATTTTGCTGTAGTGCGCTTCCAAATCCTTTACATTTGAATGTTTTAGTCTTCAAGGATCCAAACTTGTCATAAGCACCCTCGTACCCTACTCTCATCTCAATCTCGATTAGTTTTTCAAGATTCATTCTACTATGTCGAATACTTTCTCAGCAGGCACGAAATTGTGTCCAATGAATAGGGAACTATATTTGGATAGAATGTCCATTGCTTCTTTTTGCAGCCACAACACAGCATCCATATATTAACAGCCAAATACCACCAATAAGAACAGCTGACCACACGGATAGAATACAGCCTAGATGTTCAGAGGAATGTCCAAGAGTACAACTTACTCTACCTGTTGCTTTTGCATACTTTGACCAAACAAGGCGTTTGTATCATTACTGTGCTCTCTCAGCGTACCGCTCCAGTGCCAGCTGATGGACAGCACTTTGGACATGTGACCTTTTAATATCAATTTCTCAACCTCGTTGGCCTACGTTCGTGGATATGTTCCCTTATGATGACAATACTACTATAGAATATAGAGGAAAAGGACTTGTTCCCTTTTGATACAAATGGTTCCACTTGTTTTGTTCTTATTACAAATCGCGATATCTTTTATATATAATTACATTTGTTCACCCGTTAATAAATAAATCCATACATAAATAAAACAAATCACAAGCTTAGACACTGCTATCTCACAACCGTTCAACACTATAATATTGTAACGCGGGAGTTAGTCCAAAGTAAGTGCCATAGACTGCATCAAGAAAGGGTTCTCGGCGCATCTCCTAGCTCAGATTATTGGAAGATAAAACGTTCTCTTATTTTGCACACCATTCTCGTACTAACGTAAATCAACGTATGTAAGATGTGCATGCACAACGAACACATTAGACCTCCCGTGCATTTAGTTGGCAACGCGATCAATGTCGGAAGTTTCTGTATTTTTGGCCTTTTAAAGTCTAATATTTATTGAGAGGTAGGGATGGTAGCTTGGTGACAGACAACTGCATCTTAAACTTGCTCTGCGTTGCAATTGCAATAGGTACGACGATTCTTTTCGAAATTAAAGTTTATTTATTTGTGAATGAATTCGTATTCTTGAATGACATCCCATGTTTAAAAAGTGATTCAATTACGCTAGTTAGAATGGCCCTTACGCATCTTTGGCCCAGGACGTAAAAATAAACATAACACTAGAACGAGATTACCTTCTCAGATTTTAATCCATAATATTGCTTTATTTCAGAAGATTCCATAATATTTATTTATTTCAGACGTGCTTTATTACACGTAGAGGAGTGTAATTCTTTAAGAAATTGAATATTGATATTAAGTCTTTAATGAACCACTCTTTTTTATAAAATCACTGTGCGATCTCTTTCGAAACCGTTCTTGTTATAAGGTGAAAGAATACTAAATAGTAAATGAGAATGAGCATTCTTCCGGGAAAGGGGATTGGAATGGAAGCCCCAAGGCTTTTGCCTAGATACAACGCTCTCATTTGTTTTTTGAGAGCACTGGAAACTCCAATCAGTTCGATCAGTGGTAGAATTTTAATTTGCATGACTCCGTAGAAATTCTGAATTAATCGATACATGAATGTCTTCAAATAACGGACATTAACTAATTTGGAAGGTTTACATAATATAATGGTATTTTGCAGAAACAAAAAAGACCTTACCAGCAAGATTTGGATTTCTCAGGAGGCAGTATAAACAATGTAAAAATAAATTAACCTGCCGATAAGAACTTTTAAAACACCGTTAACTTCAATACTAATCGGAATACGATATAGCCCTATTTAATTACATTTTTCTTATTATTCTGAGCAAAATTATGTCCAAATCTCATTTTCGAAAAAAATGCCCTTTTTGCAGAACACATTCGAACGATACAGGAGATACATAAACTACACTCGATTAAATGGGCGAATGAGTAAATGAACTACTGATTAAATGAACACATCAATACACCTTACATATTGTACATGAATTACTTTGAAATCCCCTTTGATAGACTTTTGATAGTTTATTAGGCGTAATTATATGTATGAATGAATGGCCTTTGACAGTAAGAAATTTAAATATTATTTTTGACTTTAGACAAATATATCTTAGGCCATGTATGGTTGGAAAAGGATGTAGACCAGGCCATACTTTTAAGGTACCATATCGACATTTGCCTGGGATGAATAAGGAAATACCTGTCAGGATGGCCGGCCGTTAGGATCGATCCCGAGACCTTTCGAATCCGAAATCAGCGCTATACTAACTCAGCTACGACCGCTCAAATAACTCATTGAACGAAAGAATATAATTATGAAAGTCTTGACAAACAAATTAATTTTGAACATTCGTACGCAGTCATCTTTTTTTGGGGGGGGGAAGAAAGGTGATGGAAAACATTCATATACTCCAATTTAAGATTCTACAGATGTTAACAAACCAGATTTAGACAATTTGTTTCCTCCTTGAGGATTAAACTTACTAGCATGAATTGCAGAGAGACTAATAGAAACCACTTTGAAAACTGTATTTATTCAAACCAGTTTGCCAAATATATTTTTTTAACATTTCGAATCTCTAAAAACAAAAATTATCGGAACGCCAATCCACCGCTTTCCGAAACAAAAGCTTCAGTTCAATGTACTATGTAAACACATGGAAGAAAGAGAGAGTCAACCAGGATGTAGCCTCTTGCTCTGAGTCAAAGAAATCGACCACATTAATGATAATTTTACAGGCTTCGCTCGTATACGACGTTCCAAACACGATCTTCAATGGACAAAACAAAACAATGAGTGACTGACTGGGTACGTAGTAAGCGTTATTCACATGTTTTTCTGAGGAGGATAAAACTGATTTTTTGCGTATGTGGAATTTGTGGGTGATATCAGAGCGTTTCGCAGTTTTTCTAGGGGCAGGGCAGGGAGCGGCAAGGTCTATTGACCCCATCCCTACGACCACGCCCTACCCCATAACAGCAATCATCATGAAAATAATTACAACACCACAACAGATAACCCACTTACAACAACAATCGTCAGCGTCACAAGGTACGTCAAAAGACACAAAAACGTCTTTATGCGACAGGAATAGAAATACTTAATCTGCAATTAGTGTGGGAAAAGATTTTATGTTCTTTCTAAAAAAGGACGTTTTAGTTTTCAAAAACTTGGCACGGAAAACAATTTGTAGAATTAAGAACATTAAAAATGTAAGTGAAATATTGAGGGGGGGCAGAGGTCTCAGCCACCAGGTTCCGGTGCCTCTGTCGTCAACTATTGAATAATCTTAATCAAGGGCACCGATCCCGGGGGGATTTGCGGGCCCTGCCCCCCAAAGTCGAAGTAGACCCCCTAATGAGGGGTCCAAATAATAAGGTGAATTAGGTTCTTCTATTTCTACAGTACATGGTCATTCGTTTTCCCTTTCTACTAAGCTTATCTCCCTTTGGCAAATTTATTTCATTGATAAATTGCAACTTGAAACTCGTGTGCCACAGTACTTATATAAATTACATCACGCATAATACCCCTCTTCTGGCTAAAGGAGTTAATTCGTGCATTGCTTGTGTTGTTTCTGGAGTTTCGTGCTTAACATCGATGAAGACTATTTAGTAAGAAAAGAAAAAAGAAAAGAAGGAATAAATGAAGAAATGAAAACGTATTTTATGTCGTTGAACGCAAAGATTGGGTCGTAAATGACACATACAGTCAAAATATTATTTTTGTCCATTAGTCATTAAATGGAAGAGTGAAATTTTGTGTACTCTTCCCGTACGTGTCCAAAAATCTTATGGTAGAAAGTGACCTTAAACCCATGTATTCGCTGTGTAGTAATTTAAGAAAATTAAGCAATTTGACCCAATCTTGGCGTTTTGTGTTAACTATCTTTAAATGTCATTTTATATTAAAATAACAAGTTGTTGTCAGTTCAAATGATCACACATCTAATTGCAAACGACCTACAGCTTATAATTTATCAATCAAAGAGCGAAGAAACGTGGACAATTCTGCTTGTGTAGTGGTGTAGTGGACAAGTACTCGCATACTGTCAGCAATGTAATCGCTTCATTTGCAAGAATCAGAATACAACAGATAGGGTGTGCTTTACATGTGAGAGTGAGAGAGTAAGGTAGTTTGATTCTGGTAATTTTATATCTAGAACTTTATATGTGTAAATAAGTAAGAGACTCATGATACCTTCATTTTTGTGCAGCCATGAAAATGGTTACAAGGTAAATATGATGTATTATTTTTTCCGTATTTTTCATTATTTTGTAGTATCTACTTGAAAAAATAAAATACTATAAATAAATATAATACAATGCAATAAATATAATACAATGAATACACCCATACTCTAAAATACCTTGATTTTGAACAAGTACTTTATTTGATACGAGAAATATAAATGGGTCGAAAATGGCTCATCTTGGCGTTCCGTGGGATGATATTATCTTGGCGTTCCGAGTGTTAAGGATCATTCATTGTGATTTTGTCATATACAAACATAATTTAAGAAGAATAAAAAATACAAGAAAAGTAAGCAACAAGAAGAACTCACACAAAAGTAGAAGTAGACTTGCACTAGGAAAAATATATTAGTCAAACTGCTGTTTGGATGCAATTATTCTTTACCGTTAATACCGTAATGTTGAGTTTCTAATACAACATATAAATAGGAAAACTATATACAACGGGTAAGATAAGTATTTGCACAAGTTCAACAATTAGGAAAAAAAGACTGTGTCACACGTAAAACGGACCATTTCGAAATCTCTTGCCACTTTATGATAATTTGGATGCCTTAGGTAGAATACTATAGAACTAACTACCACTCGATACACCTACAAGGTAACGAAAGGGTGAGGACTACGTAAATTCTTTAAAAAAAAGTATTTGGACAACCCAATACTACTCTCGAAATAAATGTTATAGGTATCCTTTTGTGAACAAGAACAGTACGTAGTGTAATGAAGCAATCCATACCGCGTCAGGAAAGCCAAGCTTGTTTGCAAGCCATGCTTTACCGTTGGATACATTAAAAAGAAACATGAAACAGAGCAATTATTGCGGAATAGAATCCATTCTGGCCAACGAAGAAAACTAACTGCGCAGAATGAAACCTTGATTATTCACTCTGTGAATAGAACTCAAAGAATTAGTGCTAAACTCTTGGCTACTTCACTCGCCTAGAATAAGCAAATTAATGTTACACCACAAACATTCCAAACTTCATTGAAAAAATTGGTATTTAGAAGATCCAGGGTATGAATACTGACCACTCCATTAGTAATTACACAACCTCAAATTATAACAGACCCTCCAACAATTGAAGCAATGTTCTGCTTTCTGAAAGCTTCATTCTTCACGTCCTGATATCCATTACTACAATACAAGTTTATTTTAGTATCATTCTAGAATAAAACGTTTCCCAAAATTCCAGGCACTAATGTTGATTTTTCTTGGAAAATTAGAACTTCTTTCAACTTTCTTCTGATATGTATGTTTTGTTTCTGGTTACACATCTTCTAAATCCCAATTTTGTGTATACATCTACATATCTGTAACATTAAATTGCATGTCCTAGGCATGTGAAGTAGCCAAATCTTTATAATTAATTCTTTGAGTTTTGTTCACAGAATGAAGAATGTAGGTTTAATTCCGGGCAGTTAGTTTCCTTAGTTGACCGGAGCGAATCCCCCAAAATTATTCTGTTTTATGTTTCTTTATGATATATCCAACGCTAGATTATGGTTTTCCTACAAGCTTGGCTATGTCTCAGTACATTTTAACTTAATTACAACGCAATTTGAAATTAAAGTGAACAGTTCCAATGTTGTTCAACTCACTTTGTCTTCCATGCTGCTTCTTTATGCCTGACACGGTGTGGGATGCTTCAATACATCACACAGAATGTTTTTGTACACAATAGAGTACCTAAAATATTTCTTGCGAGAGTAGTATACGGTTGTCTAAATATATTTTTGCGATGAATTTACGTAGTTGTCACTCTTTCGTTGACTGTTACCTTACAGGTGTATCGAGTAGTAGTTATTTCTATAGCATTATCTCTAACGTATCCAAATTGTCATAAAAGGGCAAGAGATTTCGAAATGGGCCACGTTTTGCGTGTGATAAATCTGTTTCTCCTCTTTGTTCAACTTGTTCAAATATTTTTCCTCTCACTGTAGGTGAGACAAAAGCTTCTTGAACAATGCCTGTTGAGATAGAGAACCGAGAATTAAAAGAAGAAATACGATATTTTTCCAATAAAGCAGAAGGGTGAGTCGGACAGGAAGAGAACCACATTTGGAAAAGCTGAATCACTATAACTACACTGTATAGACTAACATCAGTTTCCGTTATTTCCTAAGTTTATTTTCTAGCAACAGAAGAAACTTTGTTCTTATTAGTTAGAACATAATATGCTTTAGTGATTTTTTTTAACGTATACAAACATAGTTAAATTCTGTAATAGCTGGTCCTGGGGAAGCCTTTATAATGACTATATGTATAGTATTATATGTGTTTTTTTTATGAATATCCAATATTTGGCAAAATATGAATTGGTTTTGTATCATATGTGCCTTCTTAGACCCTTATCTGGCAAAAAAAAATCTGAATGGGCCCCCCACAAAGTTACACAGAAATCGGCGCCCTTATCTTAATTCTCGTTGATTATGCTGCCTTCAAAACTACCTACTAACTTCTCATTTACCTTTTAAATAAGTAAGTTATGTTTCATTCAAGTCACAATAATATAAGGCCCTTTATGGGTAAAATTTAGAAATTGTTATACACTTAGTCATTGGAAATGACACAATAATAGCCGATCCTAACCTAGGTAGTAACCTATTCCAAGTAAGTTTTAAAATATTGTTAAACAACTAATTTAAATAAATTCAATGTAAAGGTATTTTTTTATAACCGAAACGATTTTAACATGTGTTGTGAAATCATTAATTTATAATTCTTTGTCTTTCACTTTTTGACTTAGAAATTACCCAGTTTCATTAGCACACTAGCATGAAAGTTAGTGAATGAGGAAAGATACAGGGTTTCTCCTGTCTGCCCCTACCCCCCCCCCCCTAAAGCAGCTAAAAGTCCGACAAAGTTGAACAATAACCGATGGATTCGTTATGATCTGAAAGGCTGGAGAAAACTATGACTTCGACTCTAAAACTGACAATTTCATTTCATTTACTTTGATTTCTCAATGTTTCCTATCTATTTTCACATGGTACGTTTCTGCTCCCCCCCCCCTCCCAACAAGATCTCAGTAACTACAAGCTAGTCACACAGATGAACGATATTCCGTCAGATCTGTAATGTTCTAAAACGGTGGAGAAAATTATCACTTTGACTCTAAAACAGGCAGGTTCTTTCGAAACGCGTAGTATTTTCCATTTGTGTCCCTCTTAGAGCTAAGTAACTACAAGTCCGACAGAGATGAGCCATATACCGTTGGATTTGTATTAGTCTCAAATCATGGAATAATCTACCCCATAAACTCTTATGCTGGCAAGTCCATTTCTGGCTTAGTATTCTCAATCTGTATTCCCCCCCTCTAAATCTCAGTAACTAGATGTTACACAGAGATAAACCATACACCGTTACATTTATAATGATCTGAAACGTTGGGAAAAGCTATCAGTTTTATTCAGAAAGTGGTAGATCGTTTCCAGTCGCTTAGTATTATCCACTTGAGCCCCTTCAAGATCTCAACAGCTAGAAGTCTGACAGAGATGATCGAACTTGTACTTACTGAGATCTAGGAGGAATTCGTCATGGTCTGAAACGGTTATGAAAGCTATGATTATGACTCTAAAACTGTCAGGTCCTTTCCAATTACTTAGTATTCTCCATCGGTGTGTTTCTTTATCCCCCTCCTAGATCTCAGTAACTATAAGTCCAACAGAGATTATCGGACCGACAGAGATTATTCGACACCGTTGGATTCGTCATGGTCTGAAAGGTGAGGAAAACTATAAACGTGGCTCTGAAACTGGTAGGTCTTTTTCAATGGCTTCTCTATTTGTAACCATACTAGATTTCAGTAGCCAAAAGTTCGACAGAGATAAGCCACACACCGTTGGATTAGTCATGGTCACCGGTGGGAAAATCTATGACTTTGACTCTGAAACTGGCAGGCTCCGAAATTCGCCTAGTATCCTCATTTCTTTCCTTTGATTTCGTCTCTAAAATTGGCAGACACCGGCATTGGCTTAGTCATTTGTATTAGTCACTATAACTTTGGCTCTTTCTTTTAGATACGTTATAAGATAATTTGAGTTTATAAGGGAGCGCTACGGTTTCGTCTCTAATGAAACCACTACTTAGCATGTTCCTTATACTAATGATTAAACACTCCAACTGCCAATTATTAAGCAAACTAACAAATCATACCTTCAATTGACTCCCTTCAAATCTAGATTAACTTCTAAGATTTTACAGTTAATTGCCGATGAATACTAGGTCTGATATAAGAATTGATTTGAATTTTTGTGGCCTTTATGTATCTAAGGCTCAGGCCAGGATAGTGGAGGGGAAAGGATTCGGTAAGGTGTCGGCCAGGGCCTATGTTGAATGTGGTTGAAACCTCGGTCAGGGTGGTTGGCCACTGAGATCGTCTGATATAAGAAAAACAATATCGATATATTTTTACAAAAGAAATTAATTTA
Source organism: Lepisma saccharinum (assembly GCA_022664845.1). Lineage (NCBI taxonomy): Eukaryota > Metazoa > Arthropoda > Insecta > Zygentoma > Lepismatidae > Lepisma > Lepisma saccharinum. The sequence continues at coordinate 44,155 of JAGDQP010003545.1, read as the reverse complement.
ATGTAAAATAATTTTACATTTTCTTAATTTTAGTAACAATTAGAGTTGAATATATAATTACAAAAGGATATGTTCGTAACATTTGTTTCATTACAATTAAATAATATTTAATGGCAAAGAATTGCATTTCTATGATGGAACCTGAATTGGAAGTCGTGGTGGTAGTCCAGTAGCACGAAGCACACTTTCCTTCAGTGCGTAAAAATCGTTGTAAATGCTGCTGTCATCATACAGTGCTTGGAGACTTGCTTGAGTTAGATAAGGTGATAAATAAGACAAATTCGCATTCACATCCTTCCAAGTGATATCACTGTCTACCACGCTGTAGAGAAGAAATTACCATACTTTCATTTTTGTAAAATGTTTCAAAAAATAATGAAGGGTGCGTGTAATTTTTAAATGGACCGATTGAATTACGCGGGCAATAAAGAAACGTTCTTCTCACAAAAATATTAACAACCAACGAACTGGGTAAATAGGTAACAGGTTCAAACAACACCCATAATAACATTGATACTAGTGATAATTCATAAGATATTAAATCCATTCATGAATTTCATGCTATGTGGTAGTACAAGATACGTGAGCAAACAATATGTGAGTACAATGACATCAAATCCACGTAAAGAAAAATTGACACTAAATCGTTTGTAGGTTCAAAACTTACAGCAAAATATCTACGCATATTTGTTTCACATCGAGATCATAAAATAATATATTTCAAACATAAAAAGAATATTATTCTGTATGAATATTATATCCAATGTAAATAAACATCTACGTCCTTATAAGTTCAAGAGTTGTGTAGTAATTTTAGGGGTAGAGTTTAATTTCAAATATGGTGACATATGTCGATACTAGAAAATTTCCTATATTTGGAAGAGTCACTAAATTCGGAAGAGAAGTTACTAAATTGCGCTTCTTTTCACACAATTAAAATAAGCTTTTCTGGAATGTAAGTTGTGTATTCAGCAAAAACGTTAACGGTTGGAAACTTAATTAAGTATTCTGTTAGAACAAAACTATTTTGATTTCATTTAATTTTACTTTTTCCTGTCCAATGGTAATAATTTTGCCGTTTCTTGATATAATCAAATAATTCCGCTTACACTTAATTTTCTCATCTTAATATTTAATCCCATGGTAACAAAATGGCAAATGCATAGTGCGTACAATTTACTACGGATGGATAAAGAATATCTGATAACAACTTGGCTTAAGTATAATGAAATTTGAAACTGATGCACGATTTGAAACACCCTAATAATTTTGATTGAAACTTTATATACGACGTGACTGGACTAATATTTGCATGGAGAGTCGAAGTAATTGTGTATGGTAGCATTTACTAGTTTTATTGATAAACATCGACACACTTTGATAGAAAGTGACCTCTAATATCAAGATTTAAACGATTGATGAGAAATTCAATTGACGGATCATAGCATATTATTCTACAGGGAAGCCGTAATGGCGTATGTTGATATTGAATGTGTATATCTTTGAATTGAGGACATTTCTGTCTATGAATATCAAGCATTAAATATAAATATCACTAGTGCTTAGAATCTATGTATAATAGCTGCATGCCCTATTGTATGACTGCTAACCAGAAAGTTCTGACAAGACCTTGAAATTACCTTTGCGTATTCTAAAAAAAATGTTCTGAATAATTCAAATAATATAAGAGTGTGAGATTAAAATATTCTCCATTTTCGTCTACGGAGAAAAATCCTTATTATTTATTTAACAGTTTATATTTCTCTCTGCGTTTCCTACATTAGTCATCGTCTACATACTTATATGCAATGTAAGAAATTTGTATAGCTATCGTCCACGTTGATGAGTAATTTACAGTATTTCGGCATATTCTTTTGTTGCTTTGTTTTATTGATCCAATGTGAATATTTTAGACAGCTTGTTAACTTGACGATTATCTCAATTGAGCTAAATTTGCTCACCAAGGACTACGCACGTAACATATGCTGTTTGAAAACAAAGTTTTCTACATGCTTCTATGGTACGCAGGAAAATTTCGCGCCATTTTTACTGGAGAACAGCATAAAGTAAGTATAGAATACATATGTATTTGACTCAACTCAACGACCCAATGGATAAATGAGCTGAAAAACTGGTTGTTTTCAATGTTTAAAGTACTTATGATACGTTCACCTAGCAAAAAAATACATCCGTTTGTTATCTTGATGAAGGCACTATCGTCTTGGAATGTTTTATCGTTGTTAGAGAACAGATAAGATAGAATCGATGAAGATCGTTTAATCGTTTTCTGGTATGTACGATGTAATGATGGCAATTAATAGCATCATTGGAACACCTAGAGACACCTGGGCAGATCCAACGCTAAATATCACAGTTGGTACTAGGTAATTTGAAACGTAACATGTTTTCCCTTAAAACAATATACATTTCAAAACAGTTACTTATCTGCGTTGCTGTTATTACATCATTTGCGTAAGTCAGATTTTTTTTTATCACTTTCGCACTTCCTACATTTTCTAATATTGGTTTAAACCATTTGAACCACTGAATAATTAATTAATGTAAGAAAATTAATATATAGGAATTAAGATTACGCAATAGCTTAACTAAATGAGTTTACTTTTATTTGACTTCACACTCTTCCCATGAGGCAAACATATATTACTTATAGATTTTAGCTAACTTACAGCAATGAAATGGCGTTATCGGTATCGGTAGATAAAGTTCTCATAGTTAAATTTAGCTTTTCTTGAATTTATTGATAATAGAATTCATATTTCTTGAAACTTTATACACTTTCTCAAGTGAGTCATTAATCCACTATTCCTGAAAGTACATATAATGTCGAAGAATTGACAAAGTTCTTAGGTTCTTGAGTTTTATTAGATATCACATTGATCAAAAACCTTCGTATGAATATCCCCTGTTTAACTAATGTTATTTTGAGAAAATAACCTTCGAATGAATGTTCCCTGTTTAACTAGTGTTATTTCAAAACCTTACGTACTACAGAATGAAAATAAACTGTGGTTCTACATGTGTCACAATTATGAAAACTGTTCCGTAACTACGGGGTGCATTCAAGTTATGACAATTCCTATTTATTATTTCAGGTCTGGTTACAGATAGAAACATGTTGTCGTTTTTTTTAAACATACGAGCACTCTTTGGCAATGCGTGACAGAGATGGCAGCACCGTATGACACAGAGAACACTAGCGGCAGCGGCGAGAGTGATGACTGTTTTGGATACTTACATTACTCGTAAAATGGCCATGTTATCATTACAAGAATAGCGTGTAATCATTCGTTTTCTCCATTCATGGCTTCATCACGCGTCAGCATTGCCTAACAACATGGCACAGGTGCAGCCTTGTGTTCGTCCGCCAACATTCGTGACACCCACCTGGAGGAAACTTTTCGCATTTTCAGGTCTTCATGCAGGATTGTGTGCACAGATCCCACGGAAATGCTAACTTTGGAGGCAATTTGATCACACTCATTCAGCAATCCTCCAACACAACTTTCTGCACTCGTTTGATCATGTCGTCAGACCGGCTTGTGCGAGGCCGAGATTGTCTAAGTTTGTTGTTGCACGACGTTCTGCCTTCTTTGAACTGTCGCACTCACGAACGCACATTAGACACATCCTGACACCATCACCACATGTCTCACTCAACTGCCGATACATTTCAAGCGGTGTCACACCACGCAAATGGAGAAAACGAATGATTACACGCTGTTCTTGTAATGAAAACGTAGGTATTTTACGAGTATCTTAAGTATCCAAAACAGTCGTTACTCTCGCCGCTGCCGCTAGAGTTCTGTGTGCCGTACGGTGCTGCCACGTCTGTCACGCATTGCCAACGAGTGCTCGTGTGTTTAAGAAAACAGCACGTTTCTATCTGTTACCAGACCTGAAAAAATAAAAAAGAGGTGTTATAACTTGAATGCACCTCGTATTTAAATATTAATTATACGTTTCCCCTTTATATGTGCTCTGTACGTATACAGAAAAGATTTATCTGCGTGCAGACATTGCAAATCGTCTTGTATAGGACGTGACTATCTTCTTTTCTAAATATATTTATGTAAAGAGATAACATGTTTATTGTAACTTTGCTTTCTGGATTTTCGTAATTTAATATTTCAAAATACGTTACGACTATTTCATTGACCTATCGGCTTACACCTTCAAAGACGTTCGGTTGATATGTTGATGAAACATTAGCAAGATATTTGGACGTAAAAGAAGTCATTATATGGAAAATCCTTGTGAAAGTTTCGTTTAAATAACATGTTACTTTATGACACTTACTCAAATAAATCGAACGAAGTATAGATACTAATCCAATTCTGAAGTGCATAACTAATCGTAAGACCCATTTGTGCTATATTAGTGCTCACTGTTTCTCGAAGAATTCCATCGAATCGTTCATTTGTCCGAACGGATACATTGTACTGCACCTGAAAGAAACAATTTTTGACTCAGTATTTGCTGAGCTATAGATGCCTAAAAGTTCTAAATTCAATTCAGTGACTCGGTATATCTACAGGGATACAAAAATGAGGTTAAATATATGTTTATAGTTTGTACCTTAGAAAAAAAGTAACCTAACTCAAAATTAGGATCTTTCACAGAAGTAAAAATCTGTACGTGATAGGTACCTAGTCGCAAGTCCAAGTTGAATATAAGAGAACGTATGATACTGAATATGCTTCAAATTCAATGCTTTTCTTAATTATAATAAAAAAAAGATATACTTTCCTTGAATAATTCGTACTACAACGTAAAAAATAATTTTGTTTATGCATGAGTAAAAAAGCATGGACGCTTTCTCATATAGAATCACTTTATAAATTCATGAATTGGCGCCCCCACCCGACCATGCTTTTCTTTTTAGTCATGCATAAACAAAATTATATTTTACTTTGTAGTACGAATTGATTAAGGAAACTATGTCTTTAAAAGTTTGTACCTAAAGGACTTACATAACTTTGCCTCTCAGGTAAAGAATTACTCGTTGTGGTAAATAAAAATAAGATTCACTTCGATGACATTTCTGCGTTTACATTTTGTTCATACATACATACGTATATATTTGTGTGTGTGTTGTTACTTGGTTTTCGAGTAAAATAGTTTTAAAATTGTCTTTAATCAACTATAGGGGACAGAAACCGACAACGTTTCTGATTGGTTGCTAATCTTGTACCTAACGATGTACCTAATCTTGTGCTTTCGGTCGTTTCTTTAAAGCTCGTTCTAACGTTGTATCTTGTAACAAAAAGATACAACAACTACAAAAAACAAACAGCAATAATAAACTAAGCCACTGAAATAATAGTTCATTTTTACTCCTGGTTCCTAAAATAATCATTTAGAAAATTCCCTTTGCTGAGAAAAATTTCTGGTGGTGACGGAAGAGTATTCTAGGAATGTGACAAAAAAAATCCCTTTAAACAAAAGATCGCTGAAACAAACTCATTTTCATGTTGGGAATGAGCATTTTATCTGGGTGAAGACAAGATAGGTAAATATATTCACCGTGTGATGCGCACGCGCCATCAACGGCGCATGGGGAATTTGTAAACAGAACTCCACATATTCTCAACTTACACTACGAACTGAAGTGTAGGATCAGTCCCACGTCCGACCGCCTTTACCACCCAAGGTATCTATGAATACCAAGATATTCTTCTATTCAATTTGATAGGAGGCTGAGCGCACCTCACAGCGCCATGCATGGGACACTACGAGAAAAGTCTCCAGTATCCTGACCGGGGTTTGAACTCGAGCCGCCCGATTCGTAGTTTGAGTGCTACCGCCTGAGCAACGGCAACTCTCATTTTTGTCTGGGTTCTCGTATGTTAAACACAGGAGGTAAGTCCTTAGCGTTAATCCTAAGTGTACCGTGCATTAAAGTATAAAGAAATGAGAAGTCATTATCTTTTCTACGTGCCTCTGTGTTTTGCAAATCAAGAAATTTAAAAATGCCTTCGTTAATATCTTTAGTTTTATGTTGCAGTTTTGGCATCTTGTGTTGTAAGAGAGAAAGTGTCCACCGAGGTTTCTGGACCGATGATCACCAATTTTTGTAAAGTGATAGTGACTGTGGAGGAAAAGCTTATAGAGTAAGAAATTAACGAAAATTTGTACGGTTTCCATGATAGCGGTACTCAAAGAGAAAAGAATTTTTACGAATTATGCAAGAACAGCTGGACCTATTATATCCAAGCTCGGTATTCTGGTAGAGTGGACAATGCTCCATGTTTTAGCCACACCAAAACTTTCACATAATTACAGTTTCCATGGCAACTAACCTCCATTACAAAAACACATTCGCGCCTCCTGTGAGAAAGTTTAGGCTAATTTGCTTCAAAACTTAGCATGATTGTATAGGACTCAACTCTTCAGACTTGAACCACATCAATAATATAAAACTATTGACCGTTTCCATGGTAACAAGCTTAATTATTAAATACACCATTCCGTAGGAATCAATGAACCAATTGAAGCGAAACTTCACATAGTGATGTATCAGTACCCAAAGGTAAGGCTTTCAGAAGCCGCAGGCCTCCCTGTCACATTGCATTTATAAGCAAAGGTAAGGTGTTAAGGGGCTACACACCTCCTGTCATATCGCGCTTATCACCAAAAGTAAAGCGTTTAGAGAGCGAAGGGTCCACTTTCATATTGCATCTATAAGAATAGGTAAGGCGTTTAGGGGCAATAGCAAAAATACATGACCTCACTTAGCTACGGGGGCCATTTTGAGAAAATTAATCTTTTAATATCTTGCGTTCTAATAGTACATCAGGGTGGAATAAATGATACTTTACTCAGGATTGCATACGAAAGTAGGAAACCCAGTCAGAATTTAGTAAAAATATGTTTCGTCCGAAAGTACAAGCCGATATTTTGCGAAATAATTAAATTCAAATATCTTGCATTATAGTAGTCGTACCGAGATGGAATTAAGAAAGTTTAGCTCAGAATGGCACCGGAAACCTTATGAACTTATGTTAAGGTTAGGGTAAAGCAACGATCTCCAACAAAATACGGCAGCACTGTATCTGTATATATCTAACGTATTTTTATCGTTGCAGGAAATTTCAATGCTGCTCCTACAAATTCAAGTCTAGAGAGTTCTAACTTTCAGGGAGCAAAGTTCATAAGCAATTAAAGAGTCGATCAATGCCAATTCTTTATTTTCGCTTTTATTCTTTGTTGAAAGACCTCCATTGTTATAGGTTTTGATATTCACAACAACAATTAAGCGATTTCAACAATGAAGAAAAACGAAAATAAAAAATTGTATTGATAGAACTCTTGCATTTTCCATTAACTTTCTTCCCTGAAAGTTAGAACTCTCTAGGCTTGAATTTGTAAGAAAATCATTGAAATTTCGTGCAACGATAAAAATGTATAAGACATATACGGAGGTAGTACTGCCATTTTTCGTTGGAGATCGTTACTTTACATCAACCTTAATAAGAAAAACATGTGTCGTCACATATTTTATGGCCGTCATCTTGAAAAAAATTTACATTGCAATATTTTGGAATCTAATGCTCTATTAATATGGAATAAACGATGTCCTGCTCGTAATTGCATCCGAAAAAGAAACTACAATCTGAACGGAAAAAAATGTGATGTTACAAGGTACACTTACCCATCTTGGGAAATAATTAAATTTCAATATTTCATATTCTAATAGGAGTGTCGTGGTGGCGTAAACAATTTGTAGTTCAGGCAGTCAAACTTTACGTGCTTAGGCATCTTGGAAGGTAAAGCGCCCCTGTCTCCTGCCCCGAAAGGATATTTCAACACCGGCAACCTATAAGGCTTACTGCTTTTCTCGGCCACTTTACTCATATTATGTTTACTTGGATATAAAATATTCCCATTAAAATTAATTTGTGTCTGTGAGGAGATTATTACTTCCGATAAAATAATCGGTTTTGCACTATAAACGTCAACTCGCTCAGGTCAGTTTTTTATACATCGCCAAAGATGATTGCATCCTACTTAGTAAAACAAGAACACATGTTCTAAAATGTACTGCATCTCTACCCGGTTTACTACATGGCGTCTACTTGCTAAACCATCCGAGTCCTCAGACAGTAGGACACTTATTTTCTTTTACAAAAGGCTAATGGAATATTCATGATATGATGGAAATAGAAATAAGAGAGCAAGGATCTTTTCTGAAATTAATCCGGAAGTAGAAAGAACATAAATAGGTCTATATGAAATAGCATGTGACTCTTTCAAACCTTTTGTATATTGGAGCGAAGTTTGTTTCCTTTTCTCTACGTTGTATATTGATGTGCTTTCTGTACGGTTTGTATTGTACCTTTTGCATTGAATGCTTTTCTATTAGGTTTCCGTTTTCAATTTGAAGTGGATTTTATCTTATGAATGAAACATTGTGAATTTATAGTGAAATGAATGAAGTTTTCATTGTGAAGTTGTAATAATGGGGTGATCTTATGTGGAGATAAGAATGAGAATGACGTAATTGCCGTAATTAAGAAACAAATTACGAAACTAAGAAACAACCATGTTAAAGCACAACATCCCAGAATGTTTCTATTGAGATAATTCTTAATTGATTGCTGTAATTTAAGTGGTTTTTAACAGCAAACTTCGTAGTGTTATCTAGGAAATTACGTCTCATACTTGAATCTTGATTCTATATCAAGTATAAAACACCACTAAGATATTGACGTTCTTGTTTGTAAATCTTACGTTATCTTTAAAATATTGAGTTGCGTTCATAATGACTAGAGATAGCGAAATGTTTCTTTATTTGTGCTTCTTTTCGGTGTTTATTTGCGTTTTTCACTATTGTTTGGAACTAATTGCGTATTTTCCGTTATTTTCATAGTTTACTTTTACACAGTATTGATACAGAATGTGCATTAAGATGTTGTAATATTTTAATTAATAAATTTTACTTATTTATATTTTTAATCATAAATTAGAGTTAATAATAGCACAAACAAACATTTAACTCAGACCAGTAATCTAGCAATTAAATCCGCGCTGTTATGTTTCACATTCTGCCAGCCTTGTTTTCAATTAATGCATCTTTATTTGGGTATAAAATTAAAGATTTTTCCATAGGAAACTGAAACATAAAAGTAGCCGATGTCGGTGAAATATCTAAATTCCATCATTTACCTAGCCTTAGCAGATTTACCAAGCAACAAGCATCATTGTATAAAAGTGCAATAATACATATAAGAATATTAAATACCGAAGTTTATTTATAATCACAGATGATCACTCAGATTATCTCTCAAACATGGTTTTCCTCATAATTGGTTAATAAATGTATGTAGCATACATACCTTTCGATTCCTCACCTTGTAATGTAGGATTCTAGTTACCTTTCTTAAATACAACATTTTACACAACTCGTATCACATAAGCAGACCTTAACACAAACCATTTTACATATCATTAATAAACTTCCGAATATTTACCATGATTCTCAAAGTCTACTTAATAAATCTGATGTATTCAATATATCTAACCCAATTCCTGATAATATGAACAAAATAAACAATAATTGTTGGATTCAAACAAAGTAAACATTACCCTATAGTAAAATCCAATTAACAATTGACTCTAATATTTGAATTAAATCATTTTGCATTCTTTCAACAAAATAAATCATTTTTAACATCTATTATCAATGACACAGGCCTACATATTTTCAATGAATTTGAGCTGCCATATTGAAAACCACTCGTGTAAAAGTGTATGATGTGAAATCTGGCAACTCTAGCCCATTCGCTTCTTTCTCTTTCGCATTTAATGACAAGAGATTCCCCCTTTTCTTACTGTGAATTGAGGTCCTATATGACAAGTCGGTAAACTAGTAGTCATGAACCAGTAGTCAACGGATCCTTGTCGAGCCGCGAGGAGTTTTGTTATGTCCCGCGAGTCAAATTACGTACACTTATTACGAAATTGCATGTACGTTTAACACGCAAGTTTTCAACTTTGTGTACTGAAGCATGGCATAGAGTAATCCATCGATCATTGGCGAGTTTGGGTACCAAGGTATCAACTCACAGATGAATGGTCGGATTGGTCGTCCTTTCTTATCTCTACGCATCTCACTGTGCAGGAGGAACATGTTTAAGGTAAAAATGTTCCAGTTTTAGTGTTCTTAATACACTGTACATTCCTGAGTATCGATCACGTTTAAACCATTTTCCTTAAAATAAAGACATTTTAGTTCTTGTTTAAATAAAGTTTCAATTATCTCCTACAGAAAGCTGTTTTCTTTGGGTATGTCTACTAAAATTTGTTACACTGAAGTTCGCCATGTTGAATACATTACCAGTGTTGAATAGATAGATAACTAGTCCATTTTTTAAATGTTTTATCTCTGTATATAAAAATGGATGTATGTTTATGTGTATGTATGTATGTTCCAGCATAACTCTCGATCGCCTTGAGAAATTTCAACCAAACATGGTACGCATATCGCTTACAATCTAAAAAAAATACTGTAGGGGTAAGATACCCCTAGCACCCCAAGATATGGGGGTTACATGTAAAAATGTTGCAATCAGTTAATAGATCATGATTGTCAGACATATCTTCCAGGCTGAGCAACTCACACCACAATGTAGTTTGCCGGGTTGCCTACATCCAAGTGGGTAGATTTGGCGTGACTATTAACTCAATACGAATGGATCTTAGTTTTTCGATTCGACATCCTGCTGAAGGGTGAGGAGGCGAAAAACTTTTGAATCCTGCACCAATGAGCTGGAATTCAGCTAGTAATCTATACATATAAAAATGGATCTATGTATAAATGTGTGTGTGAATGTGTTGGAGTATAACTCTCGAAAGCCTGGAGCAATTTCAACCAAACTTAGTACACATATCACTTACAAACTGAAAATCATACTCTGGGAGTAAGACACTTCTAGCAACTCTAGAATGGGAGCTGGGACGAGGTAACATGTAAAAATAATCGAAAACAACCTATATTACTGTGAAATCCGTAGTTATCGGGGTTGTTGAGATGAATAGTGACACTCCCGATGCAGTTTAAATCAAAGTTCAGCTCCAATCGGCATGAGGTGGTAACGGCTAAAAAACAAAATGTATATAATGACCGAGATTAGTTTCGAATCCGAAGGTTTCGGGGTCGCTAAGCTGACTGGGGACAGTACTGATTACATTTTAGCCCAAGGTTAGTCGATATATTCTAACCCCGCACCAACGGGCGGGAGAATCAGCTAGTATTTTATAAATCATGTGTATCGTAAAATAGTTTATTCATATTCAGAATGACACTAAATTGTTATATTATAAACACTTGATAGTATTTGTTTAATTTCTAGAAACGAAATATCATCTATCCATTCTTTGTAATTTCTTTTAAGATTTTTTTTTTTTTTTAATAAATATACCTTTCTTGATTTCTAATTTTAATGTATTGGTATGTAACTAATATAGCACTGACCTCAGCTCTAGTATAGACCAAGGTAAAGTCCATGGAGATAACATTGTTATCTTCGTAAAAAGTATACCGGACTTCGCTTCCTCTGCTTATGTTAGAGAGTCCATTGAATTTTCCATTCTCAAGTAAATAGTCTATTATTGATGATGAGTTTTGTACCTTTCGAAGAAGAGGGAAATAAAATATTAGAGAAATGTTAATATTTCGAAATGTTTCTATATAGTGTTCAGATTTTATTTAACATTATAATGCATAGTATTGTATGTTCATGTATAATGGGAACCCACGATTAGAAATACATATTGAAATTACTTCAAGTAAGAAGAAGTAAGAAGCGAAATTAACAAAATTGGCTTAATTGTATGTTACAGTTCAAATACTTCACTTGTTCGTAGTATTAAACAAGAACGAAAGCAGATATATATATATATATATATATATATATATATATATAGATAGATAGATAGATAGATAGATAGATATAGATAATGTAACATTATATTTAGGATTTTCAGTGTTTCACCAATATAAAATCAAGCTTATATTGGATGTTTTTTTATGTTATAGAAAATGAGTAGAATGTACTAATACGCAAATTTATAAATTAAGTGCCGTTAGTAATTCTCTTATTTACAACACAAAATGAAGTAGAAAGTATTACGTAATAATGTATGTATTGACTAAAAATATCTTACCGCTGATTTGAAATGTCCAAAGTAAGTGACAATAGAAAATGAGTCGCCTCTGGCCTTCAACTGTAAGGACAGTTCATTCAAAAATCGATCTACGTAACTGTTGTAATCCTCATTCCTTTCCAATGCCACAAGTCTGAAAAAGCATAGTCGTTAAATAAGGATTAGTAAAACAAATATTCGTATGTATTTACTTATTTAATTGACATTTCAGAGTTATAGTAGTATCTATGTGCTAAACTCATTTCCAATCTTCGACATTTAGTTCTTCAATAAGGAGAACTTCAAAGTTGCAGATAGAAACGGTACACAGACCAATGTCCTTTTATAGGAACAATGAATGTCTGGTAAAAGTTGATTGGGAAATGATGGAAAATACTTCGCCCAAAAAAGACTGGAATGTAAAGGTTTGAATATGTGATCCTCTTTAAAAAACATTCTCACACTTCTACATCCAACACTGCGTAGTGAGAGCTAAATCAACTTCATGTGTGTCTAATACTGTGTTTAGAATTAGAAAATTCGAACGTTCTCACCGAAATAAAAAAAAATGACTTTCGTTTAATTACATATAATTTTACTGTGGAAACTATTCTTTTACGGATTTAACAATAAATAAAAGTAACATTTTCTGAGAACCAAAAGCATTCTAGTAGGACCGTTACCAGTTAGGGTTATTTCATGCAAAGTTTATCTAATATTTGCACGTAAAACTTTTATTTGACTTCTACAGTAAACGCTATTGTCGTAGTCAGTAATATCATGTCACCATCTCTTATTTCATTACTCGTTCGGAAATTTTTCATATTATTTGCAAACCTTTGGTTTTCAGGCTATGATTCTATTCCTGCAATTTTCTTTTAAAATCTGCCATATTATCTTATCATTTTTCGTTATGTTTTCTTTCTTCTTGCAGCAAAGCTAACATCATTTTTCCGGTAGCAAAATTGGAACCATTGTCCCAATTTTTAGATGAAACGCCGTTTCAGTTGCGAAAGGGTTATGAAGTGCCAACTTCTCGAAGCTACGTCACTGGACATTAAGACTGGATAACATTGTTTCCCTCCTGGTGAATTTTTATTGAAAATTGATCTCCTTAATCCGCATTCAGTGAAATTCCTCCGAACTCTGCGAACAAGACTTTCCATCTGGCAAACCAGTACTATCTTCTTTATAAATTTACAAATAGGCTTAGAATTGTTGGTAACTTTCCCTGCTGTTTAAGAAACATTTCACCCACTGTGAATAAGCTATTATTTAGTCACGAGTACTTTGTCATTAATTTCCTGTATCACCTAGGATACCATCAAGCTGCTCTGGTCCTGGTCAACATGTTTTGTTACCTTTATGAATGATATCTCTCGTATTTACTCCGCTTCATCCTGCACACATAGAGAAATAAATATACCAAATTGAACTATGTATTAAGCACACTATTTGATGCGTTCAAATATGTGGACCCCAGAAGTCAAGGGGTATAATGCATTTTCGCATTTAAAAAAAGTTGGAAGTAATCCTTTATATATAACCCGAAATACATGTGACACAAAATTGTCATAATTTGTACAAATAAACCTTAATATTTCCACCTACAAAATAGGACATTTTGGCCACATATATTTCGGGTTATATATAAAAGATTACCTCCAACCTTTTTATTCGAAAATGGACATACAAGCAAACATACTGATGGGGCAGCAAAAACTTGTAATTTCCTTCTTCCATCATGATTAGAATGTATGTGCACACGCGAATTTTGGCAATTCGAGAGAAATCACTTTAGAAGATATCGATTACATAATAGTCAGCTTCTTGTTTCTAGAGAGTGAAGGAAAGGTGTGGAAATACCCTTATATTCGTAAAATACTGAAAGGTGTGGAAAGTGAATACATAGTAATGGGTACTAGGTTGAAGGTGCTACCTGTTGAAGGGTATTTCTTCATGGCCGCCATCTTGAAGTCCGCCGGGGTCGTGTAACATATCATTCTGGGATCGAATTTTACGAGAAACACATTTCCGAAGTCAGTTTTTCTGTAAATGTATTATTGTGAAAGATTAGTAAGTGACATTAGTATGGGCTAATAATGCAATGCCCTAAAAACACCCATTTTGTTTTAAAATAATGAAGAGATTAAACTAAATGCATACAAATTGTTCCTGATTATATTGCCATATCGATATGCATTCGTATGCATTTAGTTTACAATTCCTTCATTATTTCAAAAGAAAATGGGTGTTTCCAGGCTGTTGCATTGTTAGCCCGTACTAATGTAATTTACCATTATCTTTCACAATAATACATTTACGAAAAAACTGACTTTAGTAACGTGTTTCTCGTAAAATTCTAGCCCAGAACGATATGTTGCACAACCTCCTTCCTATTTAATATAACCAAAAGAGATTCAATATGGTGGACTTAAATATGGCAGCCGTGAAGAACATACCATTCAACAGCTAGCGCCTTCTACTCAGTACCCACTACTATGTATTTGCTTTCCACATCTCTCAGCATTTTACAAATATAAAGGTATTTCCACACTTTTTCTTCACTCTCCACAAACAAGAATCTGAATATTCTACCATCGATATCTCCTAAAGTCATTACTCTCGGGTTGCCAAACTTTCCATGTGCACATATTTTGACATTCTGATCATGATGGAAGGAAGAAATTTAGAAGTTTTTCTGCCCCATCAGTATGTTTACTTGTTAGACCCACTGACTTCTGGGGTCCACATATGTGATCTTTATGTTCTTTGAAGGTGAAGGAGTGTAAGTTCTAGGTGGATGTATTTGCAATGAACAAAAGAAATAACAACGATCTTCATTATAGAAAAATTTGATTACTTGGCTCAGAAGTAAGCAAAACCCGAGCAAGTGCACACATTATTTTTTTATTATCTGGCGCTAGAAGTAGATTATTCAAAAAGTGAAAAGTGTTGAAGCCTTAACGAATGAAACATGGGAGATCCCAAGGAACAGTTAGAAGCCAGTCACCTTTCAACACTTTCTCAAAATACACATATTTGGATTTGTCTATCTGGAGTTTTCTTTTTCAATCAATCCTTCAATTACTTTAGTAGATAATACTATAATCAGTTTTGAAATACTTACTTATACTTCGTAGCCCCTGGATATGAGTTTTTAGTCATTTGCCGAAATGTGGAAGAACCACAAGCAAAAGTTAAAATCATCAGAGCGTGTGTAATAACTAATAGCTTCATCTTTCAATCTTGTTACAACTGAAATAAAAGTTATAAAATACTTTGTTACTCTATGCCCATAACAATTTATAATAGTATCACCAACATGGATATATTACTTAATATATAGGCAGCATTAATTGATTATAAAACAGTTATTAATAAATATAAAATGTACTTAAACTCTATAAATAACTTCAACTTCGTAAATTCAAAACTCAATTATTATTGTTTCTTCTGCAATGGCTCTATTATTAGGCAATAATTTGGCCATATTGCTCTTGCTGAAAGGCAGAATACACTCGGCGAACAACTTTAACACTTCAGGTATTTTTTTAATAAAGCAAAACATTATGTTTCATATTAGAAGAAAATGGTTTCCCGTTATTACTTTTTCAAGTGCTCTTTCTTTCCTTCAATACTTGTGAGTTGTAACCTTTTCTGAATTTTGCATTTCCATAACTTAATTATAAAACAAAAATAACTTAAGTAAGTTTCTACATTACATTTATATTAATGAGCAACTCAGTTGACTATCGGGCCAAGTTCATTTTTTATAAATTTTGCAGAAAAGCACTTTCAGAGATCATATCTGTAGTTTAATCCACCAATCCATGAGTTACCGAAGCAGATGGTGCTATCTAGGGTCAGTAGATTGAACAAGGTCAACTGAAAGATTAGCACTATCATATCCATTTATATAGATAAACCCAATTTCCAACGAAAATGGACTTGGCCCGATAGGCAACTGAGTGGCTCATTTAACAATGGACCGTATGTTAAAAGGAAAACCTAAGAAGGTCGATAGAAATTTGTTAGAGTACAGGAACTATATCAACAATGAAAGAATGAAAAAATCAGGCAAGGAATAGTTATTTGGATTTGGATTTAGTGTTGTGTTCAGACATATTCAGGTGGCGTCCCAGTCACCTAGAACCCGCCCGCGGCTACTCTAGCCTGTATTTGTTTCAATAGTTTCTTGATACCAACATTGATAGAAAGTCCTGCTGATAACATTTTGCTGCAAAATTTAAAGAAAACTTATACACACTAAATCTGCAAGTATTGACAAAGGATGGTAACATAGCACTATCGCAAGGTACGAAGCTAGGGGCTTAGTTTCTTGTATGTGTTTTGTTTAAAAAAAATTCAAATCATTATATGATTTTCATAGATAGTGCTTTTCTTAACTTGAATTGCTTCCCTGGCTTTGTATTTGAATTTTATTATCAATAGCTAGGGATTTTTGGAACAGGCAAGGATTGGTTAGGAGAAAATATGTGGAAAGGTGGTTGAAGTAACATCTATTGACAAGTGCGAATAAATGATCCTGACTAAATTTCCATCAGGATGACCGGCATCCCGAAGCGAACCAAAGCATCTTCAAAGTGTGAGCAAAGGCTCTACTAATTAAGCTACTATTCATTGGCTTGTTTTACTTCGTGTAATGATACTCACCCACGATGAATAAAAATAGATTTTATGTTTTAAGAAAAGTGTGTTTGTCCATTTTCAAACACATATAATAGGCCAAGCCGAGAAATTATGTTAGTTCTTCAACCGCTGTGATATCCAAAATTCCTACAAGCACGACACTCATAAACTTTGGTAAACTTTATTTTTATATGAGCCAGTCTAGTAACTTTGGACTTCGACCCGTCACGATTCGTCCTTTAGCCATTAAAATCAACACCCATGGCCCTGCCGGGACTCGAAACCGGGACCTTCGAGTCGTTGGCCTACCGCCGTAGACCGCACAGCTACCCGGCCGGATCACGATACTCGTCTAGATTCATTAGTGGGTGGTACTTCGTTGGAAATAGAAAATGAAAGATTTATGCTAACACATTCTTTATTAGATTATGCTCTGGAAGGCGTAATTCAATCGACTTTTTAAAAAAATCTGATTTACAGATATAATATTTATCGTCATTAATAACAGGCAAAGTTGATATTTTAAAAAGTATTTCTGACTTACGAATTTTTCTGACTTACATTATTTAAACTGAAAATCTGAAATGATTAGATTATGTTATAAGCGATGAAAAAGAAAGAAAAACAATTCTTAAAGAAAAATAAGGTATCGATTCAATCGTCAACGAGTGGGGGAAAATGTTCAATGGTACAGCTCCAGTCACCATAACCGGAGATGCCCTTTTTGAACGTGCAAATATCAAAACACAAGTCATTCAAATCTGAAGTTTTGTCCTTTCGCCGATGCAAAGAGCGATATCGTTTCTCGCATTTTGTATAGCATTTTATTTCTTTATATAAAGTACATCTTTGCAATACTTTCACGGTATTGTTTGATTTAGCTATAAGGACAATGTATGTGGCATATTGAAGAAATAAAGTGAAGGAGATATTTATTGTATGAGTTTTTCAACAGTACGTCAAAATATTGCTATCTCGGATTTCCCCAGAATTTACCGCCGTCCTTCAAACTAGACCAACACCTCGGAAAATTTGTGGAAACTCAAATGCAAGGTGTGGCATGCCCAGTGTCGGACTGGGTCCCGGCTGGGAGAGGAATTTAGGGGCCCCACGATAGGAGTCGTATACATCCAGTAAAATACGGGATCGTCCCTTTCTGAGAGTTCTGTCCCGGTGTCCCAAAAACGTTTGCCGGAACGCTAAATGTCCCGTGTTTTGTTTATGGAATACAAACTGCAGGGTAAATTAATTTATACTACTTTCAAGTGACGGACAGACAATAACTATTTTAGTTCGACAAATGTAGCGTTTAGTTGTAGTAGCAACATAAATAACTGAAGACAGAAATACATTATTCCAAAACCCAATTTTTTGGTGTTCAGGATACAAAACAAAACAATGTTTTTTCCATATCAATTAGAATTTTTCTGATCACATATGCAATTATGTTTAAAAACGAAATAATACTGAAAACATTGTTTAGAATACGAATATATATGAAACATCCTTTAATAAACACAGCTTTATTCCGAAATCAATAACACCTTTAGAATCCTAATTTAATGCACTTTCAAGTGTTCTACTCGAAATTATGATTTGGAAAATTTACCTGGTCATTCCCTGGAATGATTGGAGACGAAAAAATGATCTTCGCAACCGCAAAAACTTCAGACGCCATATTGTATTTGCTATAACTGATAGGAAGCGCCCCGCTAAAGCTACGTTTCACAAAGCCCCAGACCTTTACGATAACCACATGAACTCATGGACAGTGCAAATATAATAGAAGCTTGGAAACACACATATGCGATATTAGGAACAGGGGCGATATTTGGAACACCTACCCTAACGTGTTCACTATAGATAGGATCATGAATTTTAACATGATTTAAAGCTGTCCAAGACATGCTCCAAATAGCCGGTTCCGGGTCTCTAGGGCACCCCTGGCCTGAGATATGGGGGTAGAAAGTCGCATAAGAAAATCATGGGGAATGTCATGGGTTGTCATTTTAAATTTTAATAATCGAAAACTAACAATATCAGTGTCAAATCCATAGTTTTTGGAATCACTGAGATTAATATTGTCACTTTGACTAGATCAAAAGCTGAAAGTGCCTAGCCCAACAAGATAGCAATAGCGATTAGTAAACGAATGACAATGTGTCGCAACGGCATCTGATATATATGACTTGAAAAGAGGGAGAAAAATCGAAAAAAGAATCGGAATTATTTACAAACAGTTCCTGTTCCGGAAACAATTCCTGCTCCCGTTTTGGATGAATCGGATCTGCGATGTATCTCGTAACAATTATACTACAAGTTAGTGGGTGCTTACCCTAAATTGGTTTTGTTCACACCCCTTCCTACCCGCCCCAGGGAGTGGAGGATGAACGTGAACTGCATACAAAGTATCACTATTCATCTCAGCGACCCCGTAAAGTAAACTATGGATTCAACATTAATATTGGTCGTCGATTATTTATGTCACCTTCTCCCACTTCCAGGGGGGAACTTGAACATTAAAAGTGTCAATATTCATCTCAGCGACTCCGACAAAAATACCCTTGAAAACCCATTAAAAGAGAAAAAATGTTCTTATTATAAGAGAATATTTCAAAACTAATTATTTTTTCTATTTTAAAAATACACCGAACTCGGAGCGGATAATCAGCAAACAGGATAATACGCACACAGAAAATCGGGAGTTTGCTGTATATAAAAATATTTTATTTGTTGTTGTTGTATACCTTAGGTACATGTCAATGGCACATGTGGATCTTCATGTTCTTGGGCAGTGGAATTTGGAAATGGCAACTTAATTTGCCTCGGATCAGAGGCACACAACTTCATTTTTTCTCTTTTCGGCGTCCCGTCTACTCTGGGAACTACTCTTATACGACCGCTTCATGACAGACACTTCACATTCACGACACTTCACAACACTGGCAGCAAGCAATCAGTAATTGTTAACTCACAATTATTCTTCTGAAAAGTGTCTGATTGAAAATTACAAAGCGGTTGTCGCTTTTTGCCCCCGCGCAAGGTAGACTGGAGGGGGGGGGGCAAAAATAGACGTACAAGCGATAAGAAACTTGCACGTGTTGCTTAGTTGATTGTTGAGGTGACAATGGGCTAGTTACTACACTTCATAAAAAGCAGAAAAATTGAAGAAAAAAAGGCAAAGAAAAGGTAAAGAAAAGACAAACAAGAAGAAAAGTAATACATCATATTCTCGGTGTTGGTATGCGTACAGAAATATGCTCATCAATTTATTTTCGAACATAATGCACCTGCATATGAAATATTCATTTTACGTTAAAAGTCCTTAAATATGTATTTACATATGCAGTATTCAAAATGTGTAATTATCCTAGCCCTACTGATAACATGTATTCAATTACTGTAATGTAGAAAAAGGGCCTCATTCTGTTTGCTCTATTATAAATTCTGCCTATAATGATCATCATAATTGAACGAAAAATTACGGATGTGCCATGTTTTCTAAATGCTATTTCTATTGTACATCGTAGTAACCTTCGGTAAGTAGCCCGTAAGATATTGGGGGCCTACTGGACGTAGTAAGATCTACAGTTATCTTTCTTATCTCTGTGGGAATACTCAGTGACGTGCATCTGATATAGGCCCGAATTTCGTAGTTCTTTTTGTTAAAATGTTGTAGATACATAAGAATTAAAAAATTATATAAAAAAAAAATGAAGTTGAGGGTGGAGCCCCGGCCCTCCGGCCCTGGCCAGTCCGAGACTGGGCATGCCTCTATTTGTTTTCACAACATTTTAAACAATTTATCACTCACAAGGAGACTTACGGAAGTGTGACTCACCGATTTTAATGAAACTTTGCATACTTGTAGAACAACATCGAAAAATAATCGACACGCATTTTTTCATTTGGGCAATGGTGCGGGTTGAAGGGCAGAAACCACCCTGTGAACGTTAGAGATGGTCTCCAAGCATAGACAGAAAACAATAATTTAATGTAGAAGAAACAATACTGCCAGGGGGAGGGGGTAGGACAGCTCATTCCAAATCGGACTTCAAAAGTACCAAATTCAAAATGGCGAATCTAACATGGTGATTATAATTACAAAAAAGTCGTCTGGTTTGAAATGCTCTGCAGCTAGCCAAGAATAATTATAGTTGTCAGGGGTTACTGCGAGAAGGTGGCAGACGGATTTGAAACCCCTTTCTGTACTGATGTTAACGGAATGCTTGATTAAAGTAAGTCTCGTCGCCTCTCACTATTCGGGGTGCACATTTGTAGTGAGTTCCCTCGCCTCTCACTAGTCGGGGTGCTTATTTATAGTGATTTATAGTATATTTGGGTCCAGTGTTAAACCTTGAATAACGCAATAGGCGCTAAATTGGAAAAGTAAGTTCCATTTTGATAATACAATTTATTCGTACTTTAACTCTGATGGCCGAAATGTTCATCTTCACTTCCTTTAGCATTATAATGGATTGTTGAATGTAATAGTGATGCTGAAAGTAGGATTAAAATTTCGACTCGATTATATAACGACCGATTAAGTCTAACCAGCGATTGGTTGATGATTGTATTGAAAGACAAAGACAAAGATAATTAAGATCCACTCACTGATTCATAATCAGTTTTCGTTGCCCAGATTTGCAAATCTTATTAGGTATAGGTGGTACAAAAGCAGTTATTTGGAAGAAAAACCAATTGAGTTTGAAAAACCCGTAACATTTTGTTTCAAAGATTGTGCAGAGTTTTGCGATTTGTGCAGAACAGTTATTGCCGTAATAAGGTGTGCGTGGTGTAAACAATGTTTATGCATCACACACACTTTTTTACGGAATATCATTACTGTAAAACCTTTTCGCTATAAATTAATAATTATAACAATTTAGGATCTATGAAGTTCTGATATAGTGAGAGGCGAGGGGACTTATTATAAATAAGCACCCCGAATATTGAGAGGTGACGAGACTTACTTTAATATAGCATCCCGTTAACATCAGTACAGAAAGGGGTTTCAAATCGATCTGCCTCCTTCTCGCAGTAACCCCTGACAACCATAATTCTTCTTGGCTAGCTGTAGAGCATTTCAAACCAGACGACTTTTTGTAATTTTAATCACCGTATTGGATCCGCCATTTTGAATTTTGCACTTTTGACATCCGATTCGGAATCAGCTGTTCTAAATCTCCCCTGGCAGTATTGTTTCTTCTACATTAAATGATTGTTTTATATCTATGCTTGGAGACCACCCCCAAAATTCACAGGGTGGTTTTTACCCTTAAGCCCGCACCGTTGTCGAAATAAAAAATGCGTGTCGATTATTTTTCGATGTTCTACAAGTATGCAAAGTTTCATTAAAATCGGTGAGTTACAGTTCCGCAAGTCTCATTGTCAGTGCAAACTGCTGATGTTTAACTACTATCTCCTATGTTACTTCATCCATGTTAAATCGGTCGGCATCAGTTTCTCTTAGCATATCTTTCATTCATAAATTCTATACATTCTTTGATAAATATCAGTAACTCTATAATCGCCTTGAGCATGCTCTACAATATATGCGATTTCACTCTTGGGGGAAAATCGGTTGGCACACGCGTATTCAGTTCCGAATGCAGGAGGTCAAACCGCGAACTAACATGTAAACAAACACGGGAACAGACAACAGATATGCCAGTCGAATGGTGATTGCAGTGGTGCTAACTGAAGAAGTTTTGTGTGAAGCGCTTTGCTATTCTCCTGCTTAATTGCCCACCTACGAACGGATGACAACTATAATAATAATAATAATAATAATAATAATAATAATAATAATAATAATTGCTAGGATCTTGCGTGTTTGTATGTACTTAAGCGAACAAAAATGCGTAAATAAGCGTGAAATTCGTTTATATTCAATGCAATAACGAAGAATGTAATATCCTTTCTGTAATATTAAGTATTCATTAACATGAACGAACAACTGTAGTGTGAGTTGTCCCGAGCGACCGTAGCTCAGTTAGTAGAGCACCGGTTTAGCCATCGGAAGATCCTGAGAACGATTTCAGCGTCCGCCCATTCTGACTTTTCCAGGGTTTTTCCTTCAGTCACACCAGGCAAATGCCGGAATGGTACCTACAAACTAGAACCCGACCAAATACCTTCCAACAACATATGTCCCACTCTGTGGCGGTCTGGTTATATCGCTCACGTTAATAAAAGTCAGTACTTCGATTAATTGAGTTGATCAGAATTTACTGCCCCTGTCTTATCAGACGCATATTCACTCTAGCGTTGGCAGAATATTAACAAAGAAGATTATTGGGATATTAGTCATTATAATCAGATTACTTATGACTTTAAGGCATCTCTGACTCTGACTGGATATAGATGGGGGAGGATTGAAAGGGTAGTGGCCAAGGCCTTATGGTTCTATCCTGGCATTCGCCTGGCGAATCTGAGAGAAACTTTGGAAAAACTCAGCCTGAATGACCGGTCGTGGGGTTTGAATCCGCGTACCTACCTACGAGTCAACTGATTTGGTGTGAGTGTATCACTGTTTATATAGATTTTGTCCCGATGACGTTCTGAGCCTTAGATGTCGAAAATTCATAAATCAATTCAATTCGTGCCCCGATGAAATCCCTAAGGACAAGGCATTTATTGATTTGTTATTAACTTGCTGAAAGAGCTTCTAAGGATTGAAAGTCGCTTTTTGGTAAAGTAGGTTCCGAAACACTCCGTTCAAGGGATCCCAGCAGGAATTGAGCCCGTGACCACGCGCCTAGAAAACGAGCGTGCTAACCTCTCGGGTTCGAGTTCTCATTGTCTTTGTGTTAAGGAGATAACACCGTTTCGGAAGTGAATATTACTTCCTCACCCTTGTAAATTTTTATGTATTATTCTTTGTTCAGTTGCATTGATTTAATTTATGGCATTGAGGCATCTAAGACTCAGGCTGGGGTACGGGAGGGGAAATAATACAGGAAGATATCAGCCAGGGCCTAAGTTGAAGGTACCATCCAGCAATTGCCTGATGTGACTGAGGTAAAACCCTGGACAGATGGTCATCCGCTGGGATTGAACCTACGACCTCCCGAATCCTAAGCCAACGCTCTATCACCGAGCTACGACGGCTCTTTTGTAATTACACCTTTTTGTTTTCTCTCTTCAATTGGCGTGAACGGGATTCGAACTCGTCATATTTCGGTTACTAGTACGGCATCATGTAATTTATAATCTTAAAAGAACGACAATGTACAATGTGCGACACAATATATCTCATTAGATATAGACTCCTCACTACCCTTCCAAGACGAATGAGACCAATGTCTGACGTACGTTGTGTCATGCATCTTCCATTAAAATACGAAAAATAGTCTCTTGCGCGTTCCTTTCTTTAATAGAAAATCAACTAACAGGTATCTCATCCTACCCTTACACTTTCTTTCATACAGACATTATATAGTGTTCGAATCATATTCTGCATTGGAAACGCTGTTCCTGTAAACACGAATGCTTTGGTGATACTAGCGCCATCAGAACAAATGCATTCCCAGCTGCAAGAGACTTTACTTTCTGGTTCGTAACTAAAATAGCCTGATGTTTTACAGATGGGACAACTTGCTTACTTTCCATTCGACCATAACATACACGAGGAGTATTTGAGGAAAAAGAATAAACAACTGACCTATTTTAAAACAAAGATAGGCCTACTTTCTGTAATGTATTCAAAGTACAGTAGGTTTTAAAATAGGTCAGAGATGGTTATTTTTCAACATTTTCTTAATATTAAATATGGAATATTTCTTACATGTTCACGATATTGTCTGTTGGCGAAGCCAGATTAGCCTAGATTTCGAAACGTAAAAAATTCCAAATATTTTCAACATTGGTAAATGGAGCATCCATTAATTATAATAGAAGGAAATCCTACTCAAGGAAAGTTTTAGAAGTACAGGTAATAAAATGTCGTACATATGTCGCATTAATCTGTCTCGAACTATAGAAACTCACGCTGAAATGCAATATGGTTGTACGTTTGTTTGCTGTTTTCCGTCTCTTTGTTAGCATTAGTATTAATTGCTAAAATTTGTTTGTTACACCTTCCATTCAGATTGCAATATTTTTTCACTCAGGAATTCGGCCTAAGGCGAAGATGACTAAAGGCCATAAATAAATCCGAATTCAATTTAAGAAGTTTCCTTCAAATTATATTCAATGTTTCATAAAATGGTGGCTACTCAACGAAATCGTGTTAATAATAATTTTAAGAAGTATACATTATTTAAACTACTATTACATATTCCACTTACGTACAGTTCAGCACCTGCCAATCTCAAAGAGGTTTCTTCTAGAATGTGGAATTAATGGTTCTCTTAGCCCTTTCCTCTTTTATATACCAGTTATCATTTTCATTCTCTAGTGTTTATTTGTTTATCTGTTAGAAACAAGTACCTTCTTTTTAGAATCAAGACGCAATTTACTTTTTATAAGGTCCTAACGCTTCCAAATTCAGATGTTCCTACGCAATAACTTGTTGAAACATTTTTGCAAAAAGTCATTGAACAAATAATAGTAAACCCATTTTGAATGAAAGATCCATTGTGATCGTCTGCTCTACACAAATAAACAACGTCTCTTACGTCTGGGCAGATAATGAAATCATTCAATTCTGAAGTATTTGTACGAAAAAATTGAAGAGCAAAACAACTCAAGTACCGTACGCAGTTGCATAGACTAAAAATTCATACGCATGGCTCGGAATGACCCAGCACTTTACAAGCTCGATCATATCCCAAGTGTTGAAGTCACAGTTCATTCACTCACATACGTTTAAAAAAATGTTTTGAAACTAGTTTCGTCTATCAGTTTGTTTATTTACTATATAAGATTGCACATGTGTAGTGTGTGCGATCGTAAAACTGATATTGATGTCAAAATAGTCCTGAGTCATGTACCATATATCGCAGAAAATTAGCACTGAAACGTACAATAGCTACTTAAAATGTCATATATCTACTTCATTTGATAACAACAACACATTTTCTGATAACCAATGATAACTTTGGAAAGTTTACAAATTCGTACCATATAACATCATTTTTTAAACAATTTCAGCATCGACGACGTAGATCATAGTGCATTAACCGAAGAATGTGCAAAGGAAATGCATAATGCTATTTACAACTTTTGGAAATGAGATGGAGTTTGGTATTAAAAGACCTTCGGAAAAAACTTAAGTACGACCTATGAGTCTTAAAATCCAATATTCCCTCTTCATTGTCTAAATGGATACATAAAACAAATTAACTCAATAGTCTTATGTGAGTAACTGTCAAGCTTTTTGTTCAAAGCTAGGACAGCTTCTTGTAGAAGTGATTCTTTTGTATGTTTGGAAGGGGGTTGAATAACTGGGTCTATCTCCAACAGAGTAACTTGTAAAACATGATCACTTCTACCTAAGTTAACCAATGTCTAAGAAGCGTTGCATAGTTACTCAGATAATGTGTTTCTGTATTAAAATGTCTTTTTAATTCAGAAATGAACTACAGATGGAAATATGTATTTTTTCAATAAGTATTACCAATAGCTAAGTTAATATATAGAATTGAATTATGATATTTGATAAACCAGTGACGTACAGATAATTCCTTAATGAGGGATCAACTACAAAATCCCAGGTGCAAATTGGAGTTTTGCATTTAATTAAGATTTGAAACAGAGATTGAAAGTGCAAAATGTTTCTCATATTTGCTACGGTTTGGTAACTATGATGAAAAATTTTGATGAGAAGAATATCATTTATCGACTTCGTCAATCACCAATTGCTTAGAAACTATTACGTATAGGTCATTGAAACAAAAGGTAGATGATGTAGAAGAAACTGGAACGATAAACTTTTAGTAAACTTTATTTTATATGGGCCAATCGGGCAACTGTTGGTTTTGGCCCGTTATTATTATCCGTCACATTCTAGTTAAAATACACCCATACCCCTCCCGGGACTCGAACCTGGGACCTTCGAGTCGTTGGCCTAATGCCTTACACCGCACGGCTACCCGGTCGGCGTATAGGAAAGAATCATATGGGAGTTCAATTTCAAAAAGGTTAAATATAACATCAGTAATGGAACTGGAGTTTGCCGTTCTAACCGAATAAACAACAAAGTATCAAGTATGCATGTCAAGACAAGTACACACATACTCGTATCTCTTACTCGTGCTTCGTCAGTTCACGAATCAAGTCCACGGAAACTATCTCCCTTGCCTCCGTCGTCAACACATTCTCTAGTATCCGTTGAGCTTTAGTCTTCAGGCTTTCGCATCTCGCATAATCCTTTATGTGATTTCGGATATCGTCCCTCATACCATTCCAGAAGTTTTCAAGTATGTTGGAGAACGTCTTGGAGCAGCCGAAATGACCTCGCTCTTCGTTTAAGCCCTTCATTACTCGGGCCTTTAGTGGAGTTGGTACCATCACTCGCCATTTATCCGGCCGGTGAAAGTCTCACATAATCAATATCTCGTTCTCTAGTTGGTAGAAATCCCACGTTCTCTTCCAAACTGATCGGGAGTCTTGACCGGTTTCTCCTTCCAACACGTGGAAATATTTAGCTAATGAAGAATCTTCTCTTTGCTTCTCTCATACCTCCTCAGCCGTGATCTCTCCCAAGATGCCAGGAATCAGCTTCATATGGTGAACCTAGTACGTTTGTGGTATCTCGACTCTTTCGGCTCGGGAAAGGGCATGTGCAGCTAGGTTGGCAGCACCAGGGAAATACGTGATCCTCAGATCAAGATCCTGCAGCTAGAGATACCAGCGGTATAACCGGCTGTTCCAGGATTTCATGTTACTTATATGTTTCAGGGCCTGATGATCAGTGAGCATTTCGATTTGGTGCCCCATCAGCCATCTTCTCCATTTCAGGATTGCATGAACTAAGGACAGCATTTTCATTTCGGTTATGGAGTACCGCTGTTTGCAGGGCTTGAGAAGTTTACTTGCAAAGCCCAGTACCACCCTTTCCTCTCCCTTCACCTGATACAGCACCACCGCAGTACTAACCAGGGACGTGTCGATGATTAGATTGAAGTCTCTAGCCCAGTCCGGGTGTCTCAGCATAGTGTCCGCAACCATTTCCTTCTTTAGTCCCTCTATACACTGGTCGTGTACTTTTTGTAAAGGACCATTTAATTACCAGAACTCGTCCGTAATTCGTTATGGGAACATTTAGACTTGGCGAGTTTTGATTCTAAGAAACTTATTTTCAGTCAGTTCTTTACCTTATTGATCTTGGCAGGCTTTTCTGTCGTACGAATCTTTATCATTTTTCTTTGGTTCCGAGAATACTTCACGATGTTTTACATTGACATGATATTAGCAGATCTGTGTCATCGCCGACAACAGGAGGCGAATGTTTTGCTTAAGCTATGATCATCTGCACTATCAGTACATCTGTATCACCGGTAGTCAGTTTAATAGTGCAACCTAATTCACGCAGATTCACTCTAAGTTGTTGTTTGAATTTCTTGTTTTCGAAATTTGTAAAAAAAAAAAAAATCATGTTTCTTGAAGACGTTTAAATTACAAAGTTTAGAGTACAGGGAAATTTATTATATACCCCGGTGGATGCTTCCTACGTCCCTAATGCGCCTGTACTTTCGTAGAATTAATTTCTTCATATCCATTAAATATGTATGATACGCTCATAGTATTTTGTGACGTTGCACATAAGCTGCGATTGATTACTTATCCAAATGTAGTTTTCCATTAAATTGGTTTTCGATGCAGTGAGACTCCATCATCAAGTACATATGTTACTCCTTTCGTCAGGCGTGTTACGTTGTCGTTTATTTTATGAATGTTGTTAGCTAACTGTGATTTTTTGCTTCTTCTATTACTCCATCTCTATCAAATAGAGATGGTGGGAAAGTAAGGAGTTCATATGAAAAGAATTCCTACTAATTATATCCATTTGTTGAATTTGAATTTGAATTTTATTTATAGCCTATTTTTACCTAAGTTTCAGACCGAATATTTATCCACTTGCCTGTGCACAAAAGAGCAGTGTGAAATAAGCGACGAAAGTGTGTGTGTGTTTCATGTGATAAAGTAGTGAGGGAGGGGTGTTCAGTTTCGAAAATTATCGGGAGGCAAAATTGATATTTTCAAATCATAGATTTTATCACACATTTATTTTATTCAGAAGCCGTTGGAAACATCTGTATTGCAATTTTGTCTAGGTTGATCCCATTCTACTAAAATAACTCAAATAATTATTGCTAAAAGTCCTGTTTCTGTGTTTTAGTGGTGGTCATTGGGCACCCACTCCGTTCTCCGTAGTTCGTATATCCGTTTCCTTGAATTTATTTATATCTTTAGTACCATTACGTGTGATATGTTTGGTCTCTCCAGATGACTTACGTTGAACGCAGTTGCAATTATCCTGGTAATGCAACCAGTACTTTTCACCACAAAATCGATCCACGTTTAAGGGGTTAACACCGTTCTGAGCCACCCGAAACGACAGATTACAAAATGTTACCTGCCCCAACTCCATCATTCAGGATCTTTATCTCCTGAACAAATGAACGCATGTAAAAAATAGCTACAAACTTGAATTTCCGACGAGTTAGCCTAAAGCAATATCGTGAGGCTGTTGTTCACTCACAACAATAGTGAGCAAACATGAGCCACTTTGGGCAATTATCGGCTGACCTATGGCGCTTTGATTTATTATAGCCTTACGGTGGTTGCCATTTTTTTAAACAACATTACACTGTAAAAATATGCATCATCTCCCTTTACCCCTCTAGTCAGAGAATCCATACAGATAGTAAATTACCGCTTAGGTTGGTTCTTTCTAGTAATTTTAGACCGTTTTGTTTCATTATATGAGACCCGGAGTCCGGCCCTTCCTGTTCACACCAGCCTGGATCTTCTTTCTTAGCATATGTAATAAAGGAATTCCCCCTTATTTTTGTAGTTCAATAAATTTACCAGCGTTCTGTGATTCTGGTTTTGTTCTAGTGGTTTGACGGTATTTCCGGTTAACTTTGCTTTTTTTCTCTGAGGCTTTCTGCGCTCATATGTTTGGTCAGCACCCCTTATGTGTATATCAACTCCTCTCAGATTCTGATGTTTTAATATTCATTAGCTACTTTTTTATTTCATTCCGGTATTCCGGTTTTTGTGAATCACGATTTCTGTCGTCTGGTGGTAGTGACTATGGTTTTCATTTTAGTATTCTAAGTTTGTCCTTATGCAATGAAAATTTTGTATTAGTGGTCACACAGTTATGTTCATGATCTGGCTCTTGGCTGCTTGACATGCGGTATATTCTGTTGGTTACATCTTTTTCCATTTTCCTGTTGTTTGTTTGGTTGGTCTTCTGCATGCGGAAGTTTCCATGGTTTCTGTACTTTCCGGTTTCCCGATTTCCTTGTTCAGATCTGGTAATCACTGCTTACTGGTTTATGTAGTTTATAGTACATTGTTTTGGTCCTAAAACGGCTGATTTTTGTCTTTAATTACACTTTTCAGGTTCATTTTTCTGGTTCTGGTTGACAAGCCACCATATGTGTTTACAGGTTGGTATTGGTGTATCAGAGCAGATACAAATATAGATACTCACGTAGGACACAGGTACGGATTGTTATAGTAGCTGTGCAACTTTTTTACAATAATTTCTTTACACTATATCTAATGCACTTTTTTCATTAGAATCACCAACTCCGTGTGTAGCGTAGGCGGTAGTGAGTGAAGCATTTCACATTTTGAGAAAACTTTTAAACTTTCCACTATGTATTCTGAGATACCTTTTCCGTGGTATGTTCAAGACTGTTGTTTCGTTACATTTTTGTAAGCAGGTTTTAGTATCGTCTTCTGTTTCCAATTATTTTTACATATACAGTAGTTTGTTTCTGTCACAAGATTCTCACATGATAGTGTCATGATACGTTAGGCTTTCACAATGTTTTATTTCAGCGTTTTTTCTAACCAGCCACAGTTTAGTAGGGGCTTCATGGCCGTCTTCTTTGTTGTGGTGTCAAGGACCTCCTGCATTTCTTGTCCTTTGAAAGAGTTTCCCCTGGATTTGTGTCACTGCCTTTTATAGTCATAATATTTATTATTATATTTTTTTTTTAATTTCGTAAGTAATTATATAGTTGCAGTGCAACGGATCAATCCCGTAGGATTATATTTTATTATATTTCAAGAGCGTTTGTGCCAATGCAAAAGCGCTTGAATAGAAACTCAGACAGTCAAACTCACGAAAATTCATATTATATCAGCTTTTTGGGCCCATAAAGGAACTTAGGTCGAAGAAATCCCGAAGAAGCTATGAAGAAGTGTTTGTTCTCCACCACTGATGGAGGAAAAAGGAGCAAAACATTGTGTTGAGAGGCAATATCTTGGTTGTCCGTCTCATGTGTGGACCAGAACTATTACCTGGTACATATCCACACACGTACAGTTTCAGTTAATATACACTCTCTCACAACCTTTCAGTAGGCTCAACCTTCATTTCGTCATCCTCATGTGAGAGTGCAAAGACTAAAAACTAAGAAGCATTGTCTTCTCAGGGAGTACGATGATAGACCACCAGAGTTGAAAAAGGACTAATCAGGAGTCGTAGAACTTTCTAGAACTTCTTAGTTAACCAATTAGAAAAGAGCGCGGGAGATGACTCCCGGTATCGATGTTGTATGTATATTGAGCTTATATCACTCGACTATTGGCCATCAAAAGGATTATCACGTATCATACTATGGTCTTAATATAAAACACTCTCCGCTTGAATTTCCAGAGTCAATGTGTATTCGCGAAAAGTTATTAAGTGTCGATAAGTACTCCGTGTTAAAATTAATCTATGTGTTGGAAGCTCCGTGCGCATTCAATAAGTTCTTTGCACTATGTACGTAAATTCAGTATGATACCTTTTTGTGTCCCGCTAAGTTAAACTCGAACAACAAAGTCTAGAAGATCAGCGGTGTCTACGTAAAATGGACTGTGCATATTCCCTAGTAACATTACAACCATCATGATGTCCAGCCAAGCAACCAAACTCCATAATCTGTCAGGAGGATAATGACAAACTACTTACAGCTTCAACATGCAGGAGCAGCTTCATGCCTCAAGTGCGGCTATTCAACTTGGTTCCACTGCTAACAGGCCTCACATGTGTGATTCAATGAAAAACAAGTTGCTAAGAATGATACATCAAGGACTGATCGATGTCCATTATACCCAGAAGGTAAAACACAACACCACCACCACTAACACCATATGCTAAGTGCGTCACAAAAAGCGAATAAATAATAAGACAATTGTTCTCTATTTTATCTCTCAGTGTAGTTAAGTTAAAGTGAGTGGTTTTATCGCAATTGGGAATCCTGTCTATTTTCTGTCCCTTGTGTATTTTAATTGGCGTTATTGGATTTCTCATCATTTCCGTCCTCATCACGAAGAAAGAAGAATCAGGAACACATTTCCACAATGTGAAAAATGCATCTGGTATTTGTACCCAGCATCCACGACAACCGCGACGCGTAAACGGGCCTCGTACCAGCATCCTCTGCAAGGTACAACAGAAGCTAAAGGGAATAAAATACCTAAAATAGTTACGATTGCGTCGCGACAATCCTTACAATTACGTCGCGACAATACTTATAATTCTGTCGAGAAGATACTTAAAATTACGTGGCGTATATTCTTCTTGTCAAGGTAAATATCGCCCTTTTCATGTCGGATGGGGTTTGTCAAGTTTTAATACATTTCAAACTATTTTATATTGAAATTAATTTAATCTAATTATCTCAGCATTGTTTATTGTTTAACAGTCTTCCACCACCCCCAATCCACTCAAATTCTTTACAGCCCTTGCATTAACATAATAATCATAAGCATTACTAAAATTTTCATCCCACGAAACAGCCTCGACTCACTTGCAAGACTGTAAGTTTTGTATTCGAATGATTCTCGGTTCGAGTCCTAGTGCCAACTATCCGATCTGAGACTTTCCTTAGGTTTCTTTACCTTCAAAATATTAGAATTCCCAGAACAAATTTAGAAAAGATCTTTTGAAAATCAAATAAAGGAATAATAATTGTTGAACATATTACTGTTGTATAATACGCTTCTCTCTCTGTAATATAACCACAACAAGCATAACATTCAATTCTTTTAGACAAACACTAGAAAATCCTGCAAATATCATGTTTTCCATCATTCCTTTCAGTTACTGCTATCTTTTCAACTAAAATTATTTATATATGTTTTTACTTTTCTCGAAGCACAAAGTACGAGGTAAATACTAGTGTATATTATTATTATATATTCTAAGTACTATTACTATATACAAATAAGTTATTACTATTAGTTAAACAATTAGGTTTTATAATATTTAAAAAATATATTCTTCTCTAGCGAAGCTAAAACTAATGCATTTTGCCAAATTCTGAAGTTCGCAGAACCTCCTCTGTCTGCGTTCATTGTTACGCGTGCAGAAATTTTCAATGAAGCTCGCTCTTTCCTTTGTCCGCGCAAGAGGGGGACTCGAAAGACAAGTGCTACCTCACACAGTTTTACGCACACTAACAACTAGTAGAATGCCTACACAATTCACTGACTCAGTTCGTGTTTTTTCGTTTCTCTCTTGTTTGGGTTCTTGTCTCTTGTTTTGGTAGGCGTGTGTGGATTGATGAAGGAGGGGGTTTTGAGGGTGGTAAAGAAACGTAGAAAGACTTATAAGAAGATATTTTTTTTTTATTTTGAGATGTTTTAGTAAAGTATGTATATCTTTGGAAACGACAAACGTCAAAAGATGATTGAGACATCAAAGTAAGCTAGAAGTTACCAAACAATACGAATATCGTAGTCTTATCCCCGTGTATATATTTTATTTAACCCTCTCCTGTAGAACACTCGTTAATAATTTTTAAAATTAATATATAAGTTATTGTATATATAATTATAGGTATAGAGTATTTTATAGACTTCTTATATTGTATAAAAGAGTATTTGGTTAAGTTTGTTAGATTTTATAACATTTTTGGTAAACTACTAATTAATAACTAGGTATAATTATAGATATAAAAAGTATTTGGAAGCAAATACAAAAATATTTAAATTTAATAAGACCCTGAAAAGACTATTTCTTTAAGATATCAGAGTATTGTTTATAGAACATACGAACTTTTCCAATTTTAGAACATTCTTTGGAATGTGATGAAGTTAATACTTAAATCTGAGTGGACTAGTACTTGAATCTAGATGTCAAAAGAATACCTCGAAACATCTTTAAGACGCTGAAAGAATATCAGAGTATTTGTCATAGAAAATACGAAACATTTCCAATTTTAGATCATTCTTTGGAATGTGATGGAGCTAATACTTACAAGTGAGTGAACTAGTACCTAAATGTGAAGCAACAATAACGAGGTTTACTAGTAAACCGAACTCGTAAATAACTAGGCTAAAATCTTCAGACATTGTCAAGAAATTGTCAAGGAAAACTTCTAAGGAAGTGCTTGCAATTACTAATGAAGAGTTTTAGCTGGATCGGAAAAGTCTGAAACAAAGCTAGAATCGTATACATAATGTACTAGGTATGTATACTATGTACTGTAAAAAAGGACGTCATTGATTAAGAAAAGGTAACTCAAAAAATATTCTGTTTGGTATATAACTAACAAGAAAATCCTTTACAAAGGGCATGCAATTGTTGTATTATTTTCTGTTAATGAATGTTAAATTAATTGCATTTGTAACTTAGTAGTCATTCTTTATTTTTTTCTTTAGGTGTTAATAATAAAACAAGATTAATTGTTCTCATTGATTTTTATCTAAATTCTCAAAATTTCAAATAGCTTTAAGCCATGCTCTAACAACTTTCTAATCTTTCAGGGGCGTAGAATTCTTCATCTCGAAATTAACACCAAAGTTGGAAATCTGGGAGGACCTTTATTATTACGCTCGAACAAGGGGTTCTAACACCTATGACCAAAAGGTTTCTTCAGTCTCATCCGTACTGGCGGTGGCCCGTCGACCACTGATGATGCGCCAACGGGATTTGAACCTGAAACCCCGAAACCGTTATAGCAAGTTCCTGATTATTTTGGTTCTTAAAGGTTAGTGTGTCAACCGAAACCACAAAAAAAAAATAATCCATGTATACAACGAGGATTATGAAAAGCTGAATAATCAGTTTAAGAAGAAGACGACGCCGGCTACAAGTGGTGAGGCTTGGGAGCGCGGTACTCAAGCCAGCCAGAAAGGATTATAAATGCCCAGTAGGAGCCTACAAAGGATCACTTGATCCTTTCGACTAGTGGTCACATCTTCCCCTCTGGCTTGGTCTGGAATCAGAGTCCTACCTTACTCCCGACTTGGTCTGGAGTCGGTACACCTATCCTATCTAATTTCATCTGAGGTTAGAATCCTATCGCTACAACTCTATCCGCTCCAAAAGAGACCTAGTCGTACAAAGTCACTACACAAAGAGGTGAACCACACATAAATCATTACAATCCCAAGTTCCTCCAAACCCTTGTTTTAGTAACTGTAAAGTATTTTGTATATCGCATATTTAATGGAACTTTTATAATAAAATTGGTGTCGGATGAAAGTAAACAAGTATCTTTGCTTTTAGTATCATATAACCACTATAGCCTCGATCTCACGTCAGAAGGACTCTATCTAAGTTCTATTCGTACAATACGTGCTATCACGTCGTTACGGATAAAGTTAATAACAACCAACTAAAGAACATTACGTTCGAATAACAGGGATTCGAACAGCAATAGCACAGAACATTACAATATGTTTCGCGGGAATAACTAGGATATACGCTGGATTTTTTCGTAGGTGTACTATAAGTGTTGAAAACTGCCTGTAAATTATGAAAATTCGGAATCATGTTATGTTCCTTCTTCTTCGTCGTCTTCTAAATATTAAGTACAATGCCAGCACATGAAATACCTTTCAAATCTCTGTGTCATGAGCGTTCCAACGAGGTACTATTTATGCCTGTCGGGTAATTATGGAGGGCGCCAACTTCGCCAATATGAAGCCTTTTGCCTATTTAAAATTTCCCCTTCCAAAACAAATTTTCCCGATAAAAGCTATGAAAGCTACCAAAATTGATTTCCGTGTTCCTATTTTCGTAATGTGTACAAAAATGGAATAAAATAACACCCCACTCGTCTTTACCGGGTGAAGTGACCAATATCGTCAAATTTGGGGGTCAAGCTGATAGTCTATTATTTTACAATTTGTTCTTCGTTGAACCCATTTTCATCCTAAATTGACTAGACTATTATTGTCATGAAATTTGTTTCACCGTTTTGAGCAGTCATTGTTTCTATGTCTCCTTGTGTCGTCTTTCGCACTTCTTTCTAGTTTATGTTCTGTCATGGGTGATTCGGCGTGAAAACATTCGAATTCTGCTACTGTAGCAAGTGCAAAACAGCGATTGTGTTTGACAGTGCAATAAAGTGCAATATTCCCTGTTCATGATAATAATAATTATTCAAGGTTAAACACACAAATATAAAACTTATGCAATTTTAACCAAAATTCATTCTTTCATTTATCGTAAACAAATAAATTACAGGCGAACGCTAGTCATAAATGTCAACAAATAACCACTTACCGATAGCATCGAAGCAGTTTCGTAACACCATTAAAACAATAATAATTAGTGACTGGTAAAATTATAAAAATCAAAAGATATTGTTTGTGGAGTTCTCACGAAACAAAAGTAATTACATACATTCAACATTATAAGACCAATTTCCATCAAATTATATGTAGAGCTACTTAAATTATTGTATAGTAGCTGATCCGAGATCAAAATGTCCTCATTGTCATACACTAGCGCGTTTAGTTCAGTTATTCGTTAACAAATTTTGCATTCTGATATAAAGAAAGTGATATAATACTGAATATAGGTAAGGAGAATAACTAATATTATTTAAATAACTAATATTTTGTTCAAAATGACAAGCATAGGAGGGCAATCTTCCGGTAATATCATGTTCGGAGTACTTCGTGCGGGTAGAGGACCATATAGTTAAGTGTTCCTAATACAATTGAATTCACATTTCTGTAAATTCTGCGTAGCAAGTAAACACAGAGTGAATTTGTTATTACTTACAATTTAATTCACGTATACACGCAGAAAGTATTTTATTTTGGCAACGAAACAAATATTTACATTACAAGAAATGCTCCGATCACAAACATTGATAACCAAGTTTATGATAACGTAATCTGGTAGCGTAACTGTTTCGTCAAATGTTGTTTGCACAATAGTATGTTATATTATCTACGTCATTCATTCTCTTCATTTCTCGTGTTTTATTATCAATATCAACCATGCTCTTTACTTCTATACTCCTAATCTAGAAATAACTAGATATTTATCTTTATTGATTGAAAGAAAACGAAGTCAAAATGCAAGGCATCTGCAAGTTAATAAAATAATATGTCGTTGTTTATCTAATAGAAGATAAAGCAATCAATCCAGTTTCAACTAGAGTTATCAGTGAACCTTTAGCGAATATGAAGCTACAAATCTAACGCCATAAGTAGGAGTACCACTACATTCGTACCTTAGATAAAAATATATTTAATATTCAATAGCATTTTTATTTATTTAATGCCTTGAATTACACTGGCAAGGTTAGCGACATGAGACCCTGTTTTAAGCTTTACTGCTATCATTAATATATAATTTCAGAGTATAATTATTATTATCTTGGGCATAAAATAATAAAAGAACAGAAAAATACATATACATCATATAACGAAATATTCATGAATCAGCGCGGACACAGACATACACACACACACACACACACTAATTCAATCATATTTCACAGATATAAATATAGTCCTACTTATCGAATCAAATTATATTAAAGTACAAGGTAACCAAAATGGTTCTTGCCAATTCTGTTGTCAGAAACAGAAAGGTATACAGAAGCTGTCACAGTTATCCTTCAAAGCAATCTCTATCGGTATCCAGTACTTTTCGCCAACGTTCCTGTTTAGTCTAGGATCTAAGGGGTTTGAGCTTGCACGTAATTTTATTTCTGATTATTGTTATAGGCACTATAGTGATCGCGAAAACCGATGTCGTCGCCCCCAGCGTGGTCGACAACTGGGGTAAGGGGGGCGAAGTTTACTAAAATGTTCTTAACTCGAGAACTATTTAAGATAAAGTGTTGAAAAAAAACGCCATGGCACTCACAAAATTAAGGGCTTATAAAAGGTCTAAAGTCGTATCGTTCATGGTTCATGAGATAATGTTTTTTTTAAATTATTTTTTCTTTAGTTTTTCAAGTTGGACAACTTTTTTTTTACATAAACCCTAAAAGAGCTTTCAGTAGAAAGTAAACTTTCTGAAAATATTTTGAAAAATTAAGGATAGAATTTTGAAGAACGTTAGTGGATTGAATTGAATTGTGCATGTTTAAAGATGAAAGGTTATGCCAGTGACAGCAAATCGGACGCCTGCTTGTCAGGTACATCGAACAGTAGATACCTCTGTACAACAACAGGTACAGTCATGTCTTAATATAAATTAATGTTTTTCTTGTAATATACGTCAGTATTAAACGACGACTACCACGGTCCGGACGCGAACGTTTTCGTGTAATATTAAGTGTTGAAAATATTGTAAAAATTATTCTAGTGTTGTAGTGTTGTAGTTTTAGAAACCAGTATATATCTACTAACAGTGTATTAATGATGTCTTGATTGTCATCTTTTATTTATCATTTACTCTATTTTAGTGAGATAGTACTTTCAATATTAAGTTATAACTTTAAAATTTCTCTAAATGACCTCTAAATATCCTCTAAATAATAAAAGAAGAAAAATGATTTCGATCAAAATGTATGCCTAATGTCTGGAAAAAATGGACTTTATTTTTATTCAAAAACCTAGAGAATCTAGCCTATATGAAAATAGAGAAACCATTTTTTTAAGAAAAGATCACATTTCTAGTGTAATTGATAGTAAGTAACCTTATGAAACAAGGAGTCATGTTAAAATGACACAGAAATTGCTATTCATTTTATGTTAGTGTCAATAACGTAACTCGGAAAGTCAAACATCAAGCTGTGTAGGTGTAGTTGATGTTCATGAATTCGACCAAAATGTATCTGCGTGCTCATCGTCTTGAACATCCTTACTTACAAGAAGTTTTCTAGCAAAATGTGATTATAAAAAAAATGTATTTTAATAGAAAGACACGACAAATGTTAAGACAACATATAGAATAAGTGAGGTAGATTGTGCTACAAGCCTTTAAAACTGTGCCGTGAAAGGCAAGAGGAAGTCTTCGTTATTCTGAGTACTGGTAATGATGTAAAGGATATTTTTGCAGCAAATATATTATACCATAGATTTTGTTTGCTAATCATATTTTGAACAGGATAAGGCAAGCAAAAACCCTGAACAAAATATTAGTGTAGAATCACCAACGAACATATCAGACATTTCTTTATCAACTTCAGAAAGTGCGACAAAGTCGGTCGAATGTGAAGACAATGTTGGTGGTTTCTTTTTCGATTCGACGGGTATCGTGCAACATGAATTTCCCCTAGAGGGCAGACAGTCAACCAGGAATACTACAAAAGTGTCCTTCATCGTTTGCGCGAAAATGTGAGGAAGGAAAGGCCTGCCCTCTGGAAATACAATAATCGGGTCCTCCAATACGATAACGCACCGGCACATTGTGCGTTAACGATCCACGAATTTCTTTAGTTATCGATTCCAGATTGGCCCTTTGTTTCTGTATCATATCCATAAATCCATGTTTCATCATCCCGGTTTCAAAACAAAATTTGACACAAACGCGTTGTTCCAATTTTTCATCAATTTTGCGCAATTAATAATCCGCCACGACACGCACACAAGCCGTCACTCAACAGGTTGCTACGCTGTACTGAACAAAGATATCGCAGTTATTCTTTCAGCACGTATCAAGGACACACCATGCCACCGCTTCCACGCTAACGGGCAATTGTATCTACTCCTTTTGAGCAGTGGCACCACCTGTCCCAAAACTTTTCAATCACACCTCGTATATCATCATGCACCAATCAGAAAAGTAGCCTTAGCAAAGTTATTATTTGAAGGAAGCGCACGAACATATCTGTAATACCTCTCATCCAGTATCTTATATAACTTTTATATTTGCCGTACCAAAAAGTGGAACAAGATAATACTCTTCAGTTCTGACAGGGAATCTATTTTAAGGAATAATTAATTAACTAATCATTGGCAAACTATCAGGTAAATATTTATCGGACTTTTTTATCCTATGTTGCACCAGGATTTTCACTAACTTCAGCGGCGAGCTCTTGGAACAGATGGGGTAGACGCACGCAGCAGCATCAATATCGTCTGATATCTATAACACATTATTTCCTATTTCGATCGAAGTTATTATCCAATATCCATCAGTATCGAATGGCAAACAATTTTGTCTGTATTGCCGACATCGGTGATATTGATCGCTAGCTGAAAGCACCATTTTTCACTGAGAGAACAATATTGTCTTAATAAACAGAATTATGTATAATTTTACAGTATTTCTAGAAAAGATTGCGTCCTTTTCTTTTTCTCCTCTACTTTCTCCTCTTGACGCACAGTTCTAAATTCTTCCGCTAGTGTGCGGCTGAATTTTGACCTGATAACCTCTGGTTTGTACCCGTAGTTTTATCCATTACTCTAAGGGCTACCGCACACTGACGACAAGACAGTCGTACGACTGTCGTGCACGATGTAAGACACTTCAACGACAAAACTGTTTTGTCGTGATACCTGCTCACACTGGGGACAAATCTGTCGGCGGGAAAATTTGAACAGAAGTATTGTAGGGACAGCGCTGGCCAAATCTCTTGTGAACTCTGTGGAAAATGGATATCATGGAAACTACAGTGCTTTGTGTTCTTGTTTTCGGCGAGAAAAGAAACTGAAACAAAAACGTAGACAATACTGGGTGCATCCTGTTTATAGTTCTAAGTTACTGGAAAAAAAGTTTCACACTTTGTACGAAGATATACGCGAGCATCAAACGATTTTGCGTAAAATATATACGCACTTGAAAGAGCGATTCGAAATTCTCGTTCATTCATCCACCATTTTGATTCAACATGATGGTTCTTTAAAAATCGATTATTTGAATACGATTATGTTAGATATCTTTATAATGAATGGCTCAATTTTAATCTAAGTTGAACGAATTATAAGAGAGACTCGAAAGCATAATATTATCTTGCGTACAACCGTCATCTTAACTCCATCTTTTTGTTAGGTACTTATCAACTGGAATTAGCTTCAATGCTCTATCATATCTGATTGCACCCTCTACTCTTCGATCTATTGTCAACGATTGCTGTCACAAGATTTGGGGAAAACTACAATCAATTTACATGCCGGATGGAATAAAAGAAGAAGACTGGATGAACATAGCTAACATATTCAGTGAACGTACCAATTTCTCCAACGTAATCGGAGCTCTTGACGGAAAATATATTCGACTAGTAAAGCCAGATAATACAAGTTCAAGATATTTCAATTACAAAAAGTATTTTTCTCAAGTATTGACGGCATGGGTGGATGCAGAATAATAGTTTCTATTTATAGATGTCGGATCTCTTGGATCTATGAGCGTTTCCATTATTTTCTCAGAATCGAAAATGGGACATATGTTGGAAAATAACATATTGAATATTCCTGAGGGACGACCCTTGCCTGCTGATGACAGTGGTAAAATTGTACAATTTTACGTTGTAGCTGATGAAGCGTTCGGTTTGTCTAATCACTTATTACGCCAGTACGCAAAAAAGAATGAATTTGTCAGTTGCAAAAAGATTTTTCAATTATCGACACTCGAGAGTACGTAGACTTGTTGAGTGCACCTTCGGAATTCTAAGCAACAAGTGGCGCATATTTCATCGGCCTCTCGACGTAAGTGAACAGTTTTGTGATAGCATAGTAAAGTGCTGCTGTATATTGCATAATTTTCGTACGTACAAAAGATGGCATATGTTATACTGACACCGTTTATGAGTGTCCTCTTCACAGTGTTTCATTCCATTCAAATCAAAGCAGAGGAGCTGATGTTAGGAAGTATTTATCGAGCTATTTCACAACTCAAGTCGGAGATTTACCATGGCAATACAATAAAATGTAAGTTGTATCTTTGTTGAAAGCTATGCAGATTTGTAAATTACCTGTGAAAGATATGGAGATGTGTAAATTACCTGTTAGGTTGTACTTCTTTGTTGAAAGATATGGAGATGCGTAAATTACCTGTTAAGTACCAATTAGATTGAACTTTCTTTGTTGAAAAATACATTTCGAAGTTCTGAAATTCCATTGTTATCAACACGAATCCTTTCATGCCCAAATTATTTCAAGTTTCAATTTCTATTAAATAAAGCATTCTTGTAAATCATTTTGGTATCCAATATCACATTTTGTGGTTACCAGAATTTTTAGTCTAGGTGATGACGTTACATTGCACCTGGGAATTATATATCCCAATGGCACAATTCGATTTTTTTTTTCCAATGGGCCATTGATTGAAGCAAATCCACAGAGTGAAGGTAAAGGTAAAAAAAGGTAAAGCTATCCCCTGTGCGATGCGAACATACCATGAACGGCGCATGGGAGATGTGGAGGTAGCGCTCCACATTTTCTTGACCTATGGTACGAAGTGAGGTGGGGTGGTCAGTCCCACGCTCGACCGCCTTTACCTTCCCAAGGTGCCCAGGAGTACCAAGGACACTGGCTGAGTGGAACTCTGGGCGCCAGGCATGGGAACATTGCGAGAAAAGTCTCCAGTCGTGGCCGCGATTTGAACCCGGGCCGCTCGATCCTGAGACACTGTGATCCCATAGAGTGAATGTACAACTTTTAATTTCTAATCTCCTTTTTCACACAAAATTGCTGATTTGTTCAATTTTGGGTTATAACAATTGTATTGTACAGTATAATAATGATTAAAAAAGAATTCAAGAAATAATATTTGCATTTCGACTTAGAAATCTTTATCATATATGAATAAAAATTTACAACAATAGTGGAAATATGTTTTGTTCTTGAAAAGTAATAAAGAACGATGTCTTCCGAGTACTGCGAATTCTGCATCTTCCACAAGTGTTTCCTTTTTCTGGAGGATGATCTCCAACTTGAGATACTCGTATTTCATCAGGTACACCGACAGTTCCCCGTTTGTGATGAAAAAGTGGCTTCATCCTACAAAGGATAAAATCCAATGGCGAAAGTTTGTTATAGCGGCGATGAACTTACGCGTTCCATAAGCCATGGAATCAGATGTTTTAAAGATTTAATGGCAATATACTGGCAGCTATAACCTAAGCCTGTCAAAAGTCTGAAACACGCAAGAAAATCTTGGAAAACCTGTCAGGATGGTTGGCGTCAGGACTTAAACCTGCTTGTGGGTTCCTCAGTTTCACTGAGTGAATGTAGGTATGGCACCGTGACAAAGGCCCTGGTCGCTGAATGTGTTATTCCCTGCCCTACGCTATTCCGACTTTACCCGAAGATACCTAAACGCCAAAATTAAAAACTTATAACATATATACTCTGCACCTGAATAATGTAGATTTTGTATCAAATCTAAATTTCAGGAGTTCGAGTCACTTCTAAATTCGCCTATGCTTTTCATATTTACGTGGAAATTCATAATTTGTAATGTTGAAGTGCAGATCCTAAAACCCTAGTAAAATGTAAATAAAATTATTATTATACAGACATATTACAAGTAAATAACACTTAATGTCCTCTACAGGACAACAAGGGATAGTTTTTATATTCCCCCGCAAGTCTTGAACGTGATGGTAGCCAGTGGAAAAACGTCAACAATTCCCATACATTTTGACTGCGACGTGATCGAACTTTCTGAGAAGTATTTCATCCAAGAACAACACAATGACGTGATCAAAGTGCTGGCGCACATTATATATATATATATATATATATATATATATATATATATAAAAGGGCAGCGAAGATATATATATATATACATATATATATAATAAATCACAGCCATATTCAATC
The DNA here is from genome assembly GCA_022664845.1 of Lepisma saccharinum. NCBI lineage: Eukaryota > Metazoa > Arthropoda > Insecta > Zygentoma > Lepismatidae > Lepisma > Lepisma saccharinum. Next base: position 250 of record JAGDQP010003545.1, on the reverse strand, counting down.
CACTAGTGGATGAGGCCTCTCTCCGAAGGGAGGAGTTGGTCTACTGCTCCCACGCTGACCAGACGGGTTGGGAGAGGAGAGCCAAAGCTCTCACTGTGATCGCCACTGTCTTTTATTCACAGCAGCTCCCCAATTGTCCTCGCGATGCTGGGTCAACACCGAAATATTTGAGCCCCCATCGGGAATCGAACCCGGGACCGCTCGCATTGAAGTCGAGCGCGCTACCGACTAGGCTACGCAGGAGCTCACA
>JAGDQP010003544.1:48697-93000 GCA_022664845.1 Lepisma saccharinum | reverse complement strand
TGTGTGTGTGTGTGTGTGTGTGTGTGTCCCATTTTAATCAAACCACTGGAATAATTCGAAGCACTGAAATAAAATACAAAAAGTGCACAGTGGAACATGTACCGAGAGAGGGGGGGACAGCCTTCCATGCACAATGGAGTTATGTCACATACGCAGTGTTGCCACCTCAACGCAAACTTATATATATTTTTTCAAACGCGATGAAGGTTCAATACTTTCGGAGATGATAGTATGAGTCTAGATAAACATAAAATGTTTATAGGAACATGGTTCGAATTCTGCTTTGTTTTGGAGATACAGTGAATCCAACTTGGAGCTCAAAATCAATGTATAACAATAGGAAGAAAATGAATAATTCTCAATATATCATAAAAGATACATTGAATAAAAATTTCATTTGTGGAAATCTCTTTGTAGCAACATAGTGTATATCAGAAGTGAAAACACGATGTCACCAGGTTGTCATTGTTGCCAACCCGGTATAACGTTTACATCTTTCAAATGGCACTACTTTGTATTATTAGGTATTTGGCATCTCCTAGTGATGATAAACAACATACGTAAAGCACACATTGCATTATTGCAAATTCTGGATAAGATAGAAAGATTTTCGCTCTTATACAAACTACTAATTCCCTAGAATATTTCATTGTCAGTCAGTGAAATACGGAATTTGAAGTTTCTAGCTGGCCCCACAGGGACTGAATCACCATCTTATTGACGAACCGAGTGCCACAAATTCCTGGAAAAGATAAAAGGTGATTCTTCAGTTATCAGGTTTGTTTGCCTCTTGGTGCTGTCGTGTGGTGTTTTATTTTGTCATACTTCCGGTCTTTAGTCATCACAATATTAGAACGTAAGATTTCTTCTCCATGTAGTATTAGTTGAAATTGGACAATGCTCTTTTTCTGATTCTGACTTCTAAGAAAACGTGAAACGACAATCCTATGGCCGACTATCCTGCCTGAAGTTTTCTAGTGTTTTCCTCAGTTTCAACAACCGAACGCCGGGATGACACCCTAACAAAAGCCCCTGACCGAAAACTTGCACTGCCCTATCTTGGCCTGAGCCGCAGATACTAAAAGGCCTTAAAATAAAACTCCCTTCAATTCAAATATGCTCAAAGGCCATAAAAAAAATCCATAATCAAATCTGTCCATAATTACTTATAAAGTCCCAAGGTAAGTTAACGTAAGTCCTCACAGCTAACCTTACCATTTACAATAGTTGTATATATAATTTTCATATTTTAACTAAAATGAATTAACTTTTGCTAGTGAGCTCTCATGGTTTAGGAGGTAGTTTCGTGGGCAATGGATAGGCACGAGAGTTCGAACCCCGCTGCTGACCATCCTCACTGAGGATTGCCATAGTATATGTTTCACCATGTAAATCTCGGGATGGTAGTTTAAGTAAAGCCCTGGCCGATACATCCCTCACCCTCGACCTATCACATCGCTGCCTGAGCCAAAGTTGCCAAAAGGCCATAATTGAACTCAATTTCAAATTACCGACACAATTGTAAATTAACCATCACACACAATTATTAATTAAACCCCCCGCTGTTAAAATTTATAACAATTACAGGATATGAAAAAAAACTTTTAAAAGACATTCTTTTCTTAATCAATTCGTACTAAAAAGTAAAAAATAATGTTGTTCATGCATGCCTAAAAAGTAAAGCCTGGGGCGCTCTCTCATATACAGTCACTTTATAAATTCTTGAAATGAAGCTCCCCATTCTTTTCTTTTTAGTCATGCATAAACAAAATTATTTTTTTGCCTTTTACTACAAATTGATTAAGAAAAGAATGTCTTAAAAAAGTTTTTTATTATTTTTTTGTTCGAATTCTTTCGATGTTTGGATACATTTTCTCAAGCTAAATGTTTTGTTACCTAAATCCTAAAGGGTTATGCAAGCAGGAATTCCCAGGCTAGTTGCAGGTTAATATTTATTTTAGGATAAAGAAGTTGAGAATAAAAAAATATTAAAATTTGCTTTTAAAATATATACATATATAGAAATATATGAAAGTAGCAATGGAATATTGTATTGTTACCGGACGTATCGCTGTGCAAAATTTAATCATTCTATGACGTCAGGAAATAAGCTAAATTAACGTTGAAAGATTTGATGACACCACGAACCATTGTGAACTAAAGAAAATAATGTAAAATAGGTTTAACTGAAACTCTAACCGAAAAAAGAACCTAGAATATTTGAAACTGAGAAGTTTTCAATGTACTTCTATTGTAACCGAGGTTTTGAGAAGTTGCCAGAAACTTCATAATTGCAGAAATTTTAATCTGAATAATGACGTATATAAAATCACTACCAGCTCAGTATAAGAGTGGAAACCTTTAAAATATTATTTCTGGTCGAGATTTTAAAGCTTGTGATTGTAATCGTTTAAATATTTTATTGAAGCATTTAACTTTAAATTGTTGCGAGAGTAATACATTCAATGTTGCGCATGCGACAGTATTGCTGGTTGTAGCCTATCTTCCTCTGCTTGTTAGTCAGATGACGTCATGCGCTCTCTATCAATTCCAGCAAAGCAGCGAACTGGACCTATCTTTCTCCTCTTATCCACTAATCTTGTTTAAAACTCGCCTGGGTGGTTGCCTCTCTCCTCTACTTTCTCCTGCATACACAGTTAGCTATCGGACTGGTATGCTCCTTCTAACCCAGCACACACAGTTAGCTGTCGGACTGGTGTGCGACTCCTTAACCTGCACACACAATTAGCTGTCGGATTGGTGTGCTACCTAACTCAACCTTGTACACAGTTAGCTGTCGGACTGGTACATCCTTGACATACAATTAGCTGTCGGACTGGTGTCTTCCTTATGCATAAAGTTATCTGCCGGACTGACGCGATACCTATCCTAGCTCTCTTCTACGAGGCATATCACCCGATAAGAAGAAGCCATAAAGAGTTACTCTGTAACTCAACAAAACTTGTAAATACCCCGGTACGGGACGCTCTTTTTATTAACTCATTGGACTTATATTTATTTTGTAATAAAAACCGGTGATGGGCAAAACCACGATTCCGTGTGTCTCTCTGAACTATATCTAAGTATTACCCCGAAAATAGAATAACATTACGATATTTTCAACTTCCGAGTCTGACCGGAAGTGACCTATCCAGACCGGAGTTGAACTTTTAAACGTAACATGCTATTTTTTAAACAGATTCTGATTCAACATTGAAATTAAGAAACTTTTGTCGGAAACATTTTTGCAGCAAATGTCTCCCTTGACTGTGAAATAATTTTGAAAGTATCTTCTATGAGAATACCAACCTTTCGACACACTTTCAGTCATTTCTAAGACGATGAAAGTATTTGCTGCAAAAATGTTTTAACAAAAGTTTCTTAATTTTTAACAAAGAATCATAATCTGCTTTAAAATAAACCGTGTTCCATTTTAAGAGTCCAAATTCCAGTGTGAATAGGCCATTTCAGTCATTACAGACAATTGCAAATCTCATCATTCCATTGAGGACACCCGATTTAGTTATCTCATTTTTTGTTAATTTTAAAAAGTAAAATTCCTTTCCTTTTAAAACGGGTATAGTCTACGTGTGGTTTCTCAACACTTACAAGTTACAATTATTCTTTTCGACATACTAACCGTGGTAGTCGCGCAATCTGAGGCGTCAGGCCAGCGTCTCCAAGGCTCTGGGTTAGAATCCTGGCTGAGTCATGGATGTTTGTGGATTTTAAAATTCAACAGCTAATGTCATCCTCACGGACCGAAGTCTAATGTTACTAAAAATGGCCTACAAAAACAGTTTACAGAAATTACATCTATTCGACACATTTTCAATTTTATTTCAAGGTCAATGGAGGCATTTATTGTGAGACAAAAGCTTCTTAATTTTTAATGTAGAATCAGAATTTGATTTAAAAGGTACCATGTTTCATTAAAAATCTACCTCTGGTCTGGATACTTCACTACCGGTCAGACCCGGAAATTGCAAATATCACCATTCGATAGATCATATCCGGTTTAGTGATCTCAATTTTTGTTATTTTTAGAACTAACATTTCCTCTTCATTTTAGAAGGGATGCAGGGGTAGTCTCAGACACCGCGTATACTCAAAATGAAACCAGCACCATTCGCAACTTTAGACATAAATGACATTTAACAAAAAAAAAAAAAAAATCAAGCTAAAGCAGCCTTGGTCGATTTAAGTATGTTGTAGGTCTACCTATCCTTGAATAGTACGCAACACCCCAAACTATTAAAAGCCGATGGGTTGCAAAACTGCCAGGCGCATGCATTTTGAGTATACAAAGGGTTAATTGCAAAGATGGAGTTTACTTCAGTCTAGGACTAAGGCTTACATTAGTTTTCGAATGTACGTACAAGATATACTAGGTCTACGTCTTTGCTGTCGGGCGAAAGTGAATGTTGAGAATAAACGCGTTTTGGGGCTGCGACCAACTTAGATTTCGACATTCTTAGCTTCAGAATCGAACCCAGCCTCTTGGGGAAAAAAATCTGAAATTTCACGAAACTTGGACACTCATTAAATACACACTACAACTTGATATTTCCAAAACCATTATCAAAAAATTTGAGGCAGTTTGGTACCCTCGAAGGCTTGAGACCTACTCTATCAAAAAATCCATAATTGAAAATTTTTCAATGGATACGCAAGGGATTACCCAGAGCATCTAAAGGATTCCCAGAAATTCTATGGAGTAAATAATGGATTGAAATAAGCACTAGTAAGAAGACTTTCCGTATGAGCAATGCTGACAGACGTATTCACCGCCATCCAACGAATTAACGAAAGTCTCTTTTACTGATAAATACATTAAACTTTCGTTGAAATGTATTCAGTTCTTACTCCTGTTTGTTATGCAACAACGCACCCTTTTTTAAAAAAGTTGTTCCATAGGAAATCTGACAAGTGACATTATTTCAAGTGGACACTCAGATCTAGAAGAGATATACATATTTAAAAGCAATATAAAAAACTTAGTTAGTGTATAAATATTAGATGTCATTGGCCAGTGGTAGAAGAGAAATTGGCGGGAAAGGTTTTGAATAGCAATGATTTTGGTACGCTACTTGGAATATCTGGCGTTAGTTTATACTCAATGCCCTCACTACGGTGACAGTCAAATGACACTGGTAGCTTCACGCCGCTATACATACTCATAGTCACCAGAGACCCACTGGGTGGAATCCGTAGAATGGCACACGAATACTAACAAGCAAACATACTGATGGGTCAGAAAAAAAGTGATGATTTTTCCCCTGTGTCACGATTAGAATGTAAAAATATGTGCGTATGCAACATTTGGAAACCCGAAAGCAATTGGTTTGGGAGATATTGACAAAAATGAAGTCTAACTGCATATAAATAATTGCTCCTGAGTAAGTGCCCTATCGATATGGATTTATGAATCTGAGTTGCATTTCCGTCGTTATTTCAAGGCGAAATATGTTTCCAGGCTATTGCATTATTACCCAATGCTACCGTCAGATACCTTTATTTCTCACAATATTACATTTACGACAAAACTGGCTTCAGAAACGTATTTCCCGTAAAATTCTAGCCAGAATAACATATTACACGACCCTCTCCCCATTTAAGAAAATCATACGAGATTCAATATGGCGGCCACGACGAATATACCTTCCACAAGGTAGCGCCTTTCACCCAGTACCCATTTGCTTTCCCTTTATTTTAGCAACTCTATTTCAGCAAATGTAATGGTATTTCAACACTTTTATATCACTCTCCATAGAAAATAATCTGACTATTCTATCATCAGTATCTCCTAAACCAATTGCGCTCGGGTTACCAGAAGTTGCATGCACATATATTTTGACATCCTAACCATGACGCAGGAAAAAAAAACATATTTTTTTTCTGACCCATCAGTATGTTTGCTTGTTAGTATTCGTGTGCTATTCTGCGATTCTACCCAATGCTACACTTGTACCAGTGTGGGTCTCTGGTGACTATGACATCTTCCAGTGGCATTTGACTGTCTATGAGCGGCATTGAGTGAGTGTAAGCTAGCTCCAAATATTTATAAGTACCAAAAACAATGCTATTAAAAACTTTCCCCGCCAATTTCTCTTCTACCACTGGCCAATGGCACCTAATATTTTACACACTAACTTAGTTTTTTATGTTGATTTTAAATATGTATATATATCTCTTTTAGATCTGAGTGTCCACTTGAAATAGTGTTACTTGTGAGATAACGACCTGGCACAAACGAATTATTGTTACTTGCTGGAAAGTACGTAGTCACAGTCACTCTTATTTCGACCTACATTTACTTCAGAGAATTTCTGGGAGTCCCCTATCTCCTTTGGGGAATCCCTTGCGCATCCATGCTGACTATCCTGTCCAGAAGCAATAATAATAATAATAATAATAATAATAAATAAATAAAAATAAAAAAAATGAAAAGCGAACAGCCTCCCACAAAGGTTTTCGGGGATGAAGAGACTTGCTACAGCGTTCGAGTCATTTTCATACTTTAGTGAGCAGCTGTATTCCACAATGAAGTTCGTGAAGTAAATGGTTTGAAACCGTTTGGTTTCGGGCCAGTGTGTAAAACTTTATTTTTATATGGGCCAGTCTAGTAACTTTGGACTTCGGCCCATCACGATTCGCCTTTAGCTGTTAAAATCCACACCCATGCCCCTGCCGGGACTTGAACCAGGTACCTTCGAGCCGATGGCCTACCGCCGCAGACCGCTCGGTCACCCGGCCGGCGGATCAAAGTGTGTATTATTAAAGATAACGTGTTATGAACCGAACATAAACGACATGGCGAGTAAGATTCAGCAACAAGTTTCACACTATTGTAAGTAATTATGATACTTCATTCAAAGTCCATTGGCAATATTACTTTCGTTTGCTTATTTCTGTGTTAGAATGGCATGGAATTAATTTTATTATTATTATTTTTTTTAATTAGGTTCGGTTAAAAATAAAACATAGGCTTATTCTTGGTCTAATATTGTGATTTTTACTGTGCAAAGCTATTGAACGTACCGAAAGACCGTTACAGTGTAATTTTTCTTGTAGAGAAAGAAAGACAGCAATTTGGCTTGAAGAACTGGGCATTTTCGAAAGATGCCTGAGCATTGAATGTCTGGGGAAAGTAAAGTTCAATGGAGTCTGTTTTCACGAGGTCCCATACACTCATAGATATAGAGAAAATCACTAAAAATAATTTGGTACTCCCTCGGAAAGGATCTTTGTGAACTAAGGACTTTCCCTTTGATTTTCATGTATGAGACATGTCTTTCATGAACAACCAAGTTCCTTAAGTTTTCTTCATCAGATATACGAAAGACAATAGTTCAATTTCATTGTTTGTCTTTTTAATCTACGTAAGCAATTTCATCAATTACAGTTCTCCACGAATGATTGTAAGGTTCGTTAGAGCTAATTTTCAGCCAAACAATTTGAAATTGGCATGATTGCTACTATGCTGACGTTTTGCTATGCAATGATCCGTGGCAGTATTTTTAAATCAATAGGCCCCTAATCACTCCCATTTCAGTTGGTGGTCGCACATGATGATCGAGTGGCAGCACATTCTTTTGATCCATTTTTGAAGTCACACGCGATGAATCTTCCTCTCTGTCTCCCCGCAGAATTGCCCCTCTCCTTCGCTTCTGTATACGTATCCTCTGATTGGCCAGCGAGCACCCTGCTAGATTGATCCGTTTCCGCTGTCGGCCGCCACTAGCGCTGCGATCTGTCTAATGAAAACTCCTATCTAGCGGGGTAAATTTGGCGTGACGCAGGGACATATGATGATCACATAAATATCCCATTAGAGAGGATTTAGATAGCGGGGATGCCTACTGCCGCATTGTCATGCAGACCTACACTCGGAGGGGGAAAATGAAGAAACGAAAAGGGGAGGGTTTATGAGAATGGGGTTAGTGTAAAAAGAACAGCAACGGGGGTGAAACAGAACTAAAGCTTTCCGTTCGCATGTTTGATTAGGAAGTATATTTTGATACAGAGTTCATTTGTTTTCTACGTTTTCATTTTCCTTTTTTTCCTAACGTGAGAGCTATTTATCTTTGTTGATGAAAAATTGCTTAAAAAGAATATAAAAAAGTGGAAGTAAGGTCTTTCACAGGGTTAATCATTTATTTTCTATATGAATATGAATGGCGGGAAGTTTTTTTTATAGTGTTAATCATTCACATTAGATGAGAAAAAGCTCTAACCACTTAGAAGGTCACGATATAATGTAACAAGTACTGCAGGATCTTTGTCAATGGTAAAGAATATTTAAGTTGTAATAATTATTAGAATTACGTAATATCAACATAACTTGAAATTAGTTTCTAAGGTCTAGAGGATTTTTTTTTTTTTTTGCGTGGGTGGGTGATTACTACTAAAAGCATGCCGTTCTAGTTTTAGATACAATTCTGAATTTTGGGGGTGAGGATCGAGAATGCCCGGACCAAGTGCCAACGTCCTAATTAGCTGATTGTGCCAATTATTGTGTGCTGCTCTGATGGTGTACGCTTTTCGTAAGTTGTACCACTGTCTGCATGTAGAGGAAAAGAACCAAATTTCGCCTAGTAGTATAATTTTGCCCACTCAGTTTTCTCAGCTAGAATAAGTTGGCAACTATTGCAGTCAATCGTCACATTCAAAGTAATGCGCGAACAGTAGACTCTAAACTTTGATATATTGAAGTATGTGGTTCTCAAGTTGCATAAAAGCTTCAACAAAATGTAAGTTTTATAGTGGTAATGTGAAGGATGCTTAATTATAGTGATACTTGTGTTATAATATAACTGTTACTTTGGCGAGATAAGAGCTTTAGCCAGGTGTGGATAGAATTATAATTTGCAATTCCAAGTATACTGCACGGTTGCCACTGAGTTATCGTTTGTTCTCTGCTCCTCTAAACTAATTCATGTTCTCTGCTCCCCTAAACTAATTAATGTTTTTTATATTCTGCAATGGATCATGTTGAACTTAGGGAATCATATAAAAATTTACAGTGGGAGAGGAATTTCAAAGCAACTTGGTAAAAGCAATACTAGAAGATTTTGTTTATCAAGCAGCGACACCACTGTAGTGATGCATAAACAAGTACCGAATCTATCAGTGATTAGGATAGAGATTGTTCCATCAGTGAAGAACTTTATTTCCAATTCAACAATGATGTAAAGTGGGTTGCATTTCGTGTAGAAAATGTAACATTTGGTTTCATGAAAACTGTATTGGTAAAGAAGCAAAATATCCACTTGTCAGTTGTGATATTTGACTGTAATAACTAGAGAGCGGATTTAAGATAAAATCTACATTTTTTCCAGATTTCGTGTTTTGAACTTACAATGAATCAGAGTTTTTGTTTACAGTTTAGAAAAATTACGCTCGTGCTTTTGTGCATAAGTATAGGTATAATATTGTTCCTAGTATTCTACTTTAGATTGTAGAAGTTCCAACCAACACCGATCCAACTTATTCTTCTCTACTCTATTTTGACATGAGCCAAAGATGCTTAAATATCATAAATGAGGAGTAAACAATCAAAAGCTCACAAGTCTATTTTTAGACAAAAAAAAGTTTTGTTCGTTTTCAGACCTGAATGAAGTTCTGCGTCGAATAGTACAAAGTAATTTTCTGATAGAAATAATTAATTATCCCATCGTAATATGTACATCCGTGATACAATTACTTTGCAGAATTCACTACAACTCTTAATTCAGGTCTCAAAAAGAACAAAACTTTTTTTTTATCATGTAAAAATGGACTTGTGAGCTTTCGCTTATTAATTGCTCCTCAAATCGAATCCAGTTTATTCAAAAAAGAAGTTCTTGTTAACTTTGCTTAGAGATATTGGAATTACCTGCTATATATTGTTAGAAAAATATACACAAAAGTTTCCAATTTTTAAAAAATAATACTTGATGCTGACTTTGAGGCTAAAAATAATAATTAAATTAGAGAACAACACGGGTACAGGTTAATTTAATGACTAGTACATACAATAGTAAATTTATTTGGATTTTGTTTTTATTAGCATTCCAATATACCTTTGTATTTCAATTAATCTGTTTCGTCACATAATCAATTAAATGTGATATAAAATAAGTGAGCGGAAAAAAGCCCTTGTCAGAATTGAATAGTCTATTATACCAGTATTCGCCTGAGTGTCTAACGCGTCTTAAAGATTACGATGTAAACGGACAATGGCTGACTCACAAGCGATAGATATAGAAAAGTAGAAGTGTGCCAGTACGAGGAAAGTTTCGTTAATAACTTAACATTTTGTGCGGAATCCAAGTACTATATTTTGTATTCAAAGTGCAGTTGATATAATTCAATATCTACAGGAAAACTTGTTTTTGTGTGATAATTTCGAGGTACACTGCAAAAAAATAGCTGTGTTAATTCAACACAATGCGGTGTCCCAGCGTGACTACCACTTTTGTGTGTTAAAACAATAAAACACACGGTGTTGATTTCGGTACTGTCAAAAAAAATAGGGCTGCAGTTAGATTTGAACATTGGTTGCTCAGTTAGAAGGCGAGAGTCTTATCGACTTGGCTGAATCGTCCGATGCAAAGATATTTAGTGAACATTTGAATTAAACGACTACACTATAGATTTGAACAGTCTATGGGATCAAATATGTGTTGCTAATTCCTCAAGAGAAACTAAGTTACTTGTACGACTTATCCCATGGGTTAAACACTTCCTATTTGTCAACTGAGAACCATAATTCCCATGCATTAAGAATATTCTATTTCTATGAAAGAAAGCAAGATGGCGACAGCCAAACACTTGAGCAGCTGCTTTCTTATCGTAACAACATGTCAAATATTCCGCTAGATTTCATAGAAATTGAACATATTATCAATAAATGGGGATTGTGATCCTAATTGGCCGATGGAAAAGTGATTTAATCATGGCATAAGTCGTGAGAGTAACTTTGTCTGTGTTTGGGGTTCAGCAACATTTTTTAATACCTTTATTGCTTCAGTCTAGTGCTCATTCCGTCTGACAATTTAGCGAAGTCAGTAAGACGCTCGACTTCGAACTGAGCAACCCGTGTTCAAGTCTAGCTGCAGTCGTAAATTTTTTTCTCTCCCAGTACTGAAATCAACAACGTGTGTTGTGTTGATTTAACACACACTGGGACACCGCGTTGTGTTGAATTAACACAGCTATTTTTTTACTGTGTACTGGCAGCGAATTAAAATCATGACAATAATAACAATTATTCTACATGTACTTTTTTTGAATAGGTTGAATGACAAGATGGGTTGAGCCCAGGGCTGTAGTCGAGGGTATACGGAAGTATACGCCGTATACTCTCTGATTAACCTTTCGCACTACCTATACCTTCTGTTAAGATGCGTATACCATCTACTTTCGTTTCGTTTATTTATTTAATTTTGCTATTACCCCGGTGAATTTATTACGGCCAAATATGTACTGTTGGTTCCACTTGATCGGAAACAAAATGTTGAGAAGGGGAAGAGAGTATAGGTACATGATGCGAGTCAATATTTTATCTCTATCTTTTGACTACAATAATAATTTTGTAGAAATATGTACAGTTAATGTGAGTAGATATTTTGTTAGTGTGGTTGGTCTCTTTGTTCAGGTCTTAAGTAATATGATGTTTGACTTATGTTTTTCAAAAGCAAGGTAGATGTTTGACTATGTGATGTATGGAATAAGTCCTATCATACTATGTAAGAGATTTGTAACGGACCAAGGGATACAAGTGACATAGCCGAAAACATGTTCAAAGTAATCTTTTATACATAACCCGAAATATACAAAACTGTCATATTTTGTACAAAGAAACGTTGGACTTTAATGTGTCCATGTACAACATATGACAGTTTTGTGTGTCACATATTTTGGGTTATGTACAAAAGATTACCTCGAACCTTGTTTTATTTCTCAGTATCACTTGTATCTCTCCCTTGGTTTTTGGAGTCCACATATAGGCCTACAATGGTAACAAATTGTTGACTGCTTGGTAGTTCTGGAAAAGTCTCAACAATCTTCTTGCTTCTCCTTCCATCAGTGCAACAATTATGCTTATAATTTCATTGTTATTGCCTCACTGGAAGCATTTTGCGTTTTTTGTTTGTGTAGAAAAATTAATCAATTCATCCCTGTAATTAATGGAAACATGAACTTCACTTAAGATGTATAAACTCAGCGTATACCCTGTGAAAAATTTAGGGCTACATCCTTTATGTTAACTTCACTCTCTACACATACACTCAGAAGAACCCTTCAGTACAAAATTTATACATTTGTTTACTTCTAGTTCCCCTTCGTCGCGTCAACGTCTGATTAGGTTTTATTCTGAATTAAACACAGTCTAACATGCGTTTCATATTTGCTATATTCTAATTCAATACTCTTGGTCTTGTACGAATATGCGATACGATTGTATTAGATGCCGATTAAAAACACACTATTGCTTGAGCTACACACCTAAACATCCATTGCTTTAATGCTATATTTCAAAATGTATTGACCTTCATATAGCCGTGCATTTCGGTACTAAATACCACAAAGATGAACTGTTCATCATACATTAACACTGTTCTTAAGTAGACATAACCAACAGCTGTAACATATCCAGTCTTCATATTGCAACAATATTCCCTAATCATGCACTTTAAACAATTAACAAATTAAAAATAACTACGTATCCAAGTAAAATTAGTTGTTTCGTTCTTTCCTTCATACACAAGCTTTAACTAGCCTTTCGTATGAAATAGTATTGATTATTCTGAGGCCTGGTTTAAGTATAGATTCATTCGTTCTTTCAAACAGGGAACAGTCCACAGGTTGCTACTGGCCGGTAGACGCTGGCATTTATCTAGCTTCGCTGCAAACAGAGCAAGAGACAAACAGAAGAATTGGGCGGTTTGAATGAAAATAGAAGTTTCGGGCGTGAGCCCATGCCTTCAGTTTGTAATAGAATGGCTTGATGAAGAAAACGTATAAGAAAGTGCAAGGCAGCAACTGTCGCTACCTTGAAAAAGTGTATATGAAGTGATATTGTGAATCCGAGATGTAGTCCGTTTCCATGACAACAGTAGTAGAGGACGAAGAAAAGGAGTTACCTAATGAACTTGATTCACAAATGGCTCCAAGTAAACAAAGTGTGCTATTTAAGTGTTATTTTATTTCTTGACTTGATGTAAGATCAAATTTAATTTTGGGCAGATAGAGCGCTCTGGGCGAAAATATTAAATACAATGGTACGAAGTTGCAGACGCATTGGAACATCAATGTTTTGAGAGTAGAGGGAGAAGGCAGTCTGATCGGAATACTTACTCCAATACCAAGAGCTATGCTAACGTGGTTACTGCAGGAATTCTGCAACAGCGAGACAAATCACTCATGTTGTGGAACTTCTTTCCTTTGTAAAGTAAAATATGGCTTTCTTTGACACAAAGGTGCAAAATTATGTTATTTATGCTGTATGGGAAAGTAATTAAAGGTCTTCTTTTATTGTTGATAAAAACATGGAAGCATAATGTGTTTTTTGTGAATCACTGCAACCTAATTATTAACCGCCATTTTTAGGTATTATTCCGACATTCGCTCGATGGGCCTAAGGAAAAGTCTGGAAAACCTAAATCAGGATGGCCGGTGCAGGTACTCCAAGTCAGCGAACATAGCGACTGGCCCACAGAGGTTGGGTCTGTAAATTTTGGAAAGCAAGGAATTAGGATAATTGAAAGAAGTATTCTGAGGATCCTGTCGTTAAGAATGTATTGCAATGATAGTAGAAAACCTACAAATATTGATTAAAATTTTATCGAAAAAAAAATCTAGATAATTCATTATATTAGAACAAATTCTTAAATGTCAATTTGACCTGAGAACACTTTGTATATGTATATTTACACCTCTTGACGGCTTGAAAGAAATATTTACAAACGAAAATGCATAATGTGGACCACTTTTTCATCGTTTTCCATACATTTTGAAATTACCTTATGAAATGTTCATAATCTTAAAAAGTGACAAAGAAAACTTACATAATATGATCACCTCAACTTTTAATTTTGTGCTTATTACCTTAACATTACTTCCAGTGGATATGTTACACCTCCCAAAACGTCACTAGTGCTAACAGTTCCATAAGAACTCATGTTAAGATAAACAGCACCGACTGAAAATTCGTGTGGAGACCTCTCGTGAAGTCCCGAGCTTAGTATACCGTTCTTGTTTTGTCTTTCTGTCCATCAGCCTGTTAGTAATAAAAGAAAGAAATATGATCTTAAATAATACCGGTCATGACTAAACGTTTCATTACCTACTAGTGGATTGAAATCAGAAGGTTCAATCGAAAAATTTGTACGTCAATCAAAAGTATTATTTTTTAACTCTAAATCTAGTTTCCAGCGAACTTTCGCCATTTCAGTTCATCGGCGAACTAGTACAGCGTTCAGTACTAGTACAGCGTTCATCCTTTCCTTTGTAGACTCCTGGCTGATCGCAGTCACGTCTAAATGTTTGTGATCCTTTAGAGGAGACAAATCTAATGATTCTTTCCGAATTTCTGTACGTCAATCGGAAGTAAGCCTTCTCGTTCCTTCTCTCCCGGGGAGAGTAAAAGTTTTTAGTCTTGACTATGTAAAAACATATATGTTTTCCAAACTAAATGGGGGAGAGGACTATGAAACTTAGATTTACAACTGTATATAGTAAGCTTGATCATATGCTGGGTAATTCATTTTATGTATATTTTGAAACTTGATCTGTTTTTGTTTAGCAAAAAGAACTGTTTGAGTATCGGCTTGAAGTGCGCAAATGAGTCTGAGTGGAAAAGAAACGAAAGCCTTTGTTTTTCATCGCAATTTTAGGCTTACAGTTTAGAAAATACTTAATAGAATTTGTACGTCTATCACCTGAAAAGTTTTTCATAAAGTTACTACGGACGCGATAGAATAAATTCTTAGACCTCATGAAAAGTGAGGAAAACATAACTCAGAGTTTCGGAAATGGGCTTCTGGGATCAAAGGGAATAATTTACCGGGTTGGCGTTGAATGTTTGATCCAGTTCTCTTTTCCCAGAGCGTCGCTGGTAAAGGAGGCGTCGTCTCATGTTAACATCCGGGCAGCTCTCTGATTAGCAAATTTATTTTGAAAAGTCTTTGGTAGGGGATTAGTCGGCGTAAGCCCAGGTTGTCTGGTCCTCGCCTTGTTTGTGTTTAACAGTGTCGCAAATTACCTTTTCAAACGAAGCCGGTGTTGTTCTCTCCCGAAGGTCCACGTAATTCTCCTCCACCTCCTTCAACTTCCCCCTTACAACGACTACTACATTAAACCTAAAGCAACGAATGTGCTGTATCCTCCAAACATCTCCCTCCCTTTCTCGTTTCCGTGTTTCTTTAACATCTTCAACACTTCAGCGACATATTTCAACAGTTAAAATAACATTTGAGAAAGTAATTTCTTAACTTAAACTTAAGGGTGCCTGCGAATTATGGCCTTCCATGCTCATGGAATCCCTCGTCTTCAACAGCACTTTTCGGATAAAGAATGTTATGTACAGAGCTGAAAACGGGTCACTTTCGGTGACCCGGCCTTACCAAGAGACTCGGTAACCCGGTCCGAAACTAGACCCGAATGACCCGATTGAATCGGTCAGGAAAGCATAATTAACATCGAATTTTGGCGGCGTATTTTTTGTGCTTCGAGGGTAACGTCTCCACTCTTGCTTCCCCATGACAGAAATACTGTTCAAACGCAAGGAAATAATTAAAACTCTGTTTTGTTCTTCGGGTTACCGGATCAAAATCGGGTCAACCGGTCAAACCTGTTCTGAAGCAGTAACCGTGTATGGTAAGACAGCGCCAAGCGCGGATTGAATTGGAATTACTATGGATACAGCCTAGGTGAACAGTGTGTATGATTTTTAATTGTGCGGAACATAAGACATGGGCTACACATCTCACTTTCATGTTGTTTTTATCGAAGAAATGAAGAAATATTTGTTTCGTTTAATTGTTTATATTAGTTGAGTGATACGAAAAAGTCTAAAAGATATCATTACAACTATACATTCTATAATAGGTCTCTCGATAACTGATGAAAGTTCACATACTCGATGTAATGAGCCCCGTTGGTCTGTCAACCAAACCAGATCGTATGGTGATCATAATAAACCTTCATTTTGGGTAAATAGTTTTTTCTTTCAGGTCTCGCCTACTACTTGTGTCAGAGTCGAGATTCCTGAATGGTGGAAGACCATCAGGCGCTTCCCATTCGGTGAATTTCCTCAACATTAAGGCAGTAGTGTATGGTTCTTCAGCTTCTCTCTGGATACCTGCAGTAGTGATAGGCCCTTTGTGGAACTTCCTGCTGCAGTTGCCATTCAAGGGAAGTTTGAAAAAATATCTGCTCGCCTTTACGAGTTAAGTGCTAAATATAAGGACATACGAGTACGTATCAACTCCTCAACAGGTTGGGCATCATCGCGTTACTTAGCAACCGTGGCACAATAATACGGCATCAGCTGTAATACAAGATTATGAGACTTAGTGTTGCCAAATCTGTTGTGAAAAGTTTTCGTACAAAATACTTTGGTGAGGAACTAAGAAGTGTGGGAGTGCTATTGGGGTTTTATGCTAAACTGAAAAAGAGGCATTGTACAACATGTCAGGGGACCAGATGAAGAAAGGAACTTCAGTGTTGGCAGACGGAAGAAACCAAGATGAAGACCAAGTCGTTTTTTGTGATTAACAAGGATGACAGAAGCGTCTAGTGTTCGGGGTGCGAACGTTGGTTTCATCGAATTTGTAGCAATATGAGCTTGGAAGAATGGGAGCGTCAGCATGAGTACAATGATACAGTTTCCCATCATCTGTGCTGGAAATGTCCGTCCTGCAAGGAGAAGGAAAATGACCAGTGCCGTCCCAACACAAGTACTTTACCCCAATCCACAACAAATGTTTTCCACATTATTGAGAAACATGGAGTTAATGCAACAACAAATGGGTTCGGTCCAACAACAAATTGAATCTACGCAGAAAAGTAATGGTGTGTCATTGACTCAGATTGAATCAACAATGCGTCATAAGGAATCTAAGATTGAAAGGGTGTATTCAAAACTCAAGAGGGAAATTAAAAGCACTACCCAGGAAGTTGAAATCTTGCACAATCAAATCCTAATGACTAAAGGTTACTTAGAAAAGCAAATGGAAAGTGTTCGAAGTAATTGCGTGGAAACTTCCCAGATTTTTAACAGATCATGTAAGTTCAGTTATCAAACAGATCCTTAAGGCAAATGAACAGGTCTCTGAGCAGTCAACTCGAATTGACGTCCAATATCATGTAGTCGAAAAAATTCAGGAGGAACTCAACGACAAAATAAATAGCCTCGAACGAAACATGACATCATTGGAAGAAAAAATGAAAAATCTCGTTAATGACATAAAGCGTTATAGTCTGAAACAATGAAAAGGTAGCTTTTCGACTTAAAGATGAAGTAATAGAAAAAGCTACGGCTGTTATTGAAACCAGCATTGCCGAACAGTATGGGATATGTAAAGAATCACATAACCGATGTGAGAATGAAGTCATTAGAACATCCAATGCCTTACTGAACAAAATCGATGTTTTGAGCAAAAGGATGGAAGGTCACGAGAAGCAGTTGGTGAAAATACGAAGTCGAATTAATCCTGAAGGTCTATTGTTTCCACTGGAACGGTATGACGAGGAAAGAGGAGCAAGGACGCCAGAAGTTTCTCATGATCAACCTGATTCTTCTCGTTCAAGATCTTCAAACTGTATCCATCGGCCTTCGTCATTAAGTTCGAAGAATGGGGTCACGAGAGGGTCATCCAATCGTCCCATCAGTAACCCTAAAAGAGAAGTTGGTGTGCATGGTTTAACGGAAGACCGGTATAATACTCTTAATGTAGAGGAGGCAGCATCTGCAGAGTCATCTTCAAGTGATGGAAGTGTTACTCGGAAGCAAACCGTAAACGATCAAGAGGGAGTAATATTCAAAAGACTTTCCAAAAATTCTTGTTATGACTCATATAATGTATCCAGTGAGGAATCCGATTCGAGAGAAAAAGAGACAGCTTTGATCAGGGACGTTATGTGGGTGAACGAATGAATAGAAACCGAATTATACTAGCTGAGCTGAAGTCCTTCACTAAGTACCCCAGTAGAGATGGAGAGTTATCGGCACGATCCTTCTTAATGCAATTTGAAAGAGAAGCGTCATTGATTGGTATTGGATCACACAGATATATGGAAATATTGCCGTGTGTTTTACAGACATTGAATTATCCTGGTTCGACTCTGACTCTGCAAGGTTCATCAATTATGTAATATTCAAGAAGTTGTTCTTATCGTACTATCAATCGGCGGATATGACTTTTGTGAAGCTTACTCGGTTGAGAACGATTCCATTCAACCCAAAACGAGATCGGAGTGTGGAATGTTTCATTACGTCTCGTTACAATTTGATAAGGGATTTGGATGTTGATGCAACTGAATCTTCTATTTGCAATAGTCTCATACCACTGATGCCTGTAGCGTACCAAAGACAATTAGTATCTTTAAGAAATTTGAACTTGACTGACATGTTAGAGACTATCGGAGGTTGGAGCTCATCTTTGACACGTGTGATACTCGTAAAATGATACCTAAAGAGGAAAATAGTGGAAGGGGTTATGAAGACCTGCCTTCTTCCAAAAATCGAAACATTAATGAGGTCCAACTACGTACATCTCAATCGGAGGATTCTAACAGGGAAGAAGACGAAGTACACGACAGAAGCCATCACAGCGAACGGAACTTGAAGATTAGGAGAATCCGTAGCAACCAGAGAAAAAGGTATCCCAGAAACAAAGAATCCTAGAAACTTGATGAATAGAAGCCAGATCGAAGAACTCCGAAGGAAGAATTCTCCAAGGAGGATGTTCCAATGGGAAAAAAGCATCCCACCGATGTTCATCCTTCAAATCCAAAAAACTGGAATCGCATTCCAGTTCGATGGTCGGAGGGTGGAAATGCATGGACGAATTGAAGACCCAAGGAAGTCTTGAATACCGATATGACACCGTTAACCTTACAGAAAATCCAGAACCTAACAATCGGACCCATACGTGGAGTAACCATTTTCCTAGACTTAAAAGGAATAGGGTTAGTTTCAATCTCGGGGAGTGGGAATACGACACCGATGAAGGAAAAGTTAATGATGACTGGCACGATGAGATGAATTCTCCGCGTAACGAAGGAATTAACAGAGCGGAAGTGCGAGTGCTAAATGTTACTTCTTGACAGCGTGCTGATGTCTCGCTATGCTCCTGGGACTTCTGGAAAAAGATCTCCTCAATCGTATCGCATCCGAAGTTAGAGAAAGCTATCCAAGTTATACTAGTTGATTATACAAGAACTAGCAGCAAGAACGTTATGGGGTCAATGTTTTACCACTTGTCTTTGGAGAAAAAAACTGTGTGTTGTAAGGTGTATGTTGTTAAGGTCTCCATCATTCCGTGTTGATTGGTCGCGACTTCACGAGTCATCATAAGGTCAGAGTCGACTTCAAAGAAGAAGTCATAGAGATACTGATAGACCAAGAAACATTGATCCTGCCCATAAGTGCTACTGAAGCTAGGGAGCTGGCAGGAATCCACAATGTGACCAAGAAAGGATTGTCACAGGAAGGAATTCTTTACTTTGGGATGAAGAAAGAAGAGGAGGACCTTGAGTGCGAAAGTGGTCAAGGATAGTCATTCCCTCTATGTTTGTTGTCGTCAGCTATGAAGTGCTAGTGCGAAACTAAATCATTGACCATGGTGACGTCTCAATGAAATCAAGAATTAACTAATAATATGAAAACTCGTGAGTAGCCTCCGGCGAATGTAGTCATGTTCAGTCACAGAAAATAGGTTGAGCAATGATGCCTAATACCATTTCATAATGTAGAAGTCCATATATACGACCTTATCCAGGGTAGTTCCCTTCCGGCGCCATATGTAACCGTGTATGGTAAGACAGAGCCAAGCGCGGATTGAATTGGAATTACTATGGATACAGCCCTGGT
This sequence comes from Lepisma saccharinum, assembly GCA_022664845.1. Classification (NCBI taxonomy): domain Eukaryota; kingdom Metazoa; phylum Arthropoda; class Insecta; order Zygentoma; family Lepismatidae; genus Lepisma; species Lepisma saccharinum. The sequence goes on along the minus strand of JAGDQP010003544.1, from coordinate 72,917 downwards.
GAACAGTGTGTATGATTTTTAATTGTGCAGAACATAAGACATGGGCTACACATCTCACTTTCATGTTGGTTTTATCAAAGAAATGAAGAAATATATATTTCGTTTAATTGTTTATATTAGTTGAGTGATACGAAAAAGTCTAAAAGATATCACTACAACTATATATTCTTTAATAGGTCTCTCGATAACTGATGAAAGTTGACATACTCAATGTAATGAGCCCCGTTGGTCTGTCAACCAGACCAGATCATATGGTGATCATAATAAACCTTCATTTTGGGTAAATAGTTTTTTCTTTCAGGTCTCGCCTACCACTTCTGTCAGAGTCGAGATTCCTGAATGGTGGAAGACCATCAGGCGCTTCCCATTCGGTGAATTTCCTCAACATTAAGGCAGTAGTGTATGGTTCTTCAGCTTCTCTGGATACCTGCAGTAGTGATAGGCCCTTTGTGGAACTTCCTGCTGCAGTTGCCATTCAAGAGAAGTTTGAAAAAATATCTGCTCGCCTTTACGAGTTAAGTGCTAAATATAAGGACATACGAGTACATATCAACTCCTCAACAGGTTGGGCATCATCGCGTTACTTAGCAACCGTGGCACAATAATACGGCACCAGTTGTAATAAAGCCTAGACACGGTGACTCGGCCCCAAACTTCCGTTTCAGCTCTGCTTACGAAGAGTTGAACGAGTGAAGATTTTGAAAAAATAGCCTCCCTACATTACGTTACTAGAACCAAAAATTTTGTGTAGATAATATACTAGATCAAAGAATTTCAACATAGATATACTCCATTGCAATGAAAACACGCCATATTAAACTATCATTGTTTTTAGTAATAGGGGAAATAATAGTAATAGTAATAATGGTGGAAGCCCTTGAGATATAATACCGTACAAGAATGGTAAGAAAAGTGTGGACGCGTACGAGGAAGTCCTAAAAACAGACAAAATGAAAAAAAATCGAATACTGTCCAAAATAGGCAGTTCAACACGATATGCTGTAAGTCATTCTAGCTAGAGCACAGCAACTTTAAAGAAGTCATTCCGGAAGGAGATGTTGAAGGAAGTACCAAGAAGAAGCTATACCACACAAATAAAACAGAACTTCGCAGTGCAAAAGTATGAGCAAGTGAAGAAATTGTGGTAGGTGGAGAACTGTAGCCAACCAGTTGTAAGATGTTGACCGAGATAAAAGTTATTGGTAAGGGAAGAAGAAATGTCAGTAATGGCTACCCATGTATTACTTTTTAGAAATTTCTATCGCCTTATTATCGCATAGCATAAAAGTTTTCTTAAACACGCTGTGGTAATACTAATAAATTGAAATAAAAAAATAATATGTAAGTTTGCAAAGCAAGGTTTCTATGCCTGGAATTGGTAATTCCCAATACTCTCGGAAAATGAATTTGTCTGTTCTACAGGGTTTATGATGATATGATTTTTTACCAGAGGATGTAGAGGTACTAATGAATTAGACACATCAGCTTTAAAACTTCAACTTACCGTAACTGAATAAGGATGCCAATCAAATGTTACATTAGATAAACTGATATTGGATAACTGTTGATACCTTACGTCTTTTGTAATCATCAATAAAATATAAATTTTGCATTAGTGAAAATGATTTACTCTATTTAGAATCTTTTGGAGTTTTTGAAAAGGGTTATTCTTGATAATTAGCACCTTATACTACAGTGTATTGTTATACTTTGGAAATGATAAATTGTTTCTATTTCTTTGTTGCATGACTGCCTGTCTCAACGGCGTATTCTATTTTAGTGATTATTTCAGATATTTTTCGTGTAAATTTATCAATCGGATGTTGTACAAATAAGGTAAACGAAGTTCAATTAGTACTTAAAATAATAATCTGCGCAATTCGCTTATTTTTATATCTTTCATGATTGTCATTGCCTTTAAAATCTAATCCAACCTGGGGCGCATTTCTCTCACTGCATTCTATGATACCATATAATAATAATTATTGGAGTTATGGCTTTCAGTGCAGACACTTCTAACATTTAATTTTGACACCCGGCCAGTGTTTCGAGAGGAAGAATTTCCAATACATGGTTTAGTTGTGATTTCGGTTATTCTTCAAGAACAAATTTTAACTGTTGAAATATAAAGGTGATCAGCTTTACAATTGTAGGGTGGCTTAGTCTAAAAAATCCGAAGAAAACTGCATTTGATGAAAGAATTATGAAGCTTGGTACACTTGTAGAGTAACACAGGATATGGAGGCATTCGAAATTCGGCTCGTTTGACAGCCAACTGAATATCGCGTCCACGCGAAGACACCGACTTATACTTTAATTATAATATCTCCTCATAAAACTAAAGAACCTCCTCCACTTTGTAGAGCATAATCTAATCATTCTAACGATATCAGTGTGTTTGCTCTGTCTTTGAAACTGATGGAGCTAGTCAGTTTTATGTGGCACAGGGAGATGCGCATTGGCATCTTAATTTTCACGTACTGAAAATTTTAGTAAATATATCTTCTTAGCCAATTAAAATAAATACTTCATTCTTGCGTCAAATTAAAGAAAATTAACTTGTAAACTTGTAAACGATATAGTTGTTTTAGGTTTAATTTTGAAGCAAATAATACAATTGTACACAACTTGTCTTGGGAAGTTACGTCCATTTAATGGCCAAAATTTTTGTCTTAGATTTGATAATAGAAATTGAGGTCCAGGATGCAATAGGATTTTGTATTCCTTTTCCACTATTAATCTCGTAATTTGGATTTTAAATGTAATAAAATAGGATGTTTATGCTTGTAAGAAATGTTGGCTCTTATCACCTGATCTGAATCCAGAAAAGGGTTGAGACACCTGAGTTGACTTTTATTGGATACTTCCTTCCCACAGCTTAAGGCATCAAATACTTCAGGAAAATGTTGCAATTGCTCTAACTTAATTAGACTAACAAACGCTGCATTGACTTCTTCCATGGTGAGCTCACCCTGTTGCCGTTCATGTCTTGGTCTTCTAACGTTGTTGATAAACCTCAAACAATGCGCCATAACTCTCTGCAGCTTCTTTAGTCTCGAAAATCTTCCCACAAAATCATCTGTATTTATTGTTGACACCAGAATCACAGCGGTCTTCTTTCGTTCTGGCAGTTCTTCAGATTCAAGTCTTGCTGTGGACTCGCCTCAATTTTCTTCTTTTTCGTGTAGAAATGATGGCCTATGCCACCACAAGCTGTTGTTTAGAATCTGTGAAGGCATAAAACCTCTACTTAAAATGTCACAAGCGTTGCTTTGACTGGAAAGTTGTCTCCATTGATAATTGTTAGTCAATTGTTGAATTTCAGCCACTCTGTTGGACACAAACGTCTTCCATTGAGCCTGGGGCGCACTGATCCAAGATAATACTATTGTTGAGTCTGTCCAGAAGATGATTGGTGTATCCTTAAAGTTTTGAACTTCTACTACCTCGTTAATGAGCCTTGCCAAAAGTAAAGCCGCACATAATTCCAGCCTCGGTATTGTCATTGTTTTCAAAGGCGCTACGCGAGATTTTGAACAAAGCAAATTCACCGTAATTTTGCGATCCTTGTTTTTGCTCTGAGATACACACATGCCCCGAAGCCGAGTTCACTTACATCTGCAAAACTATGTATGTACATTTCTGCATTTGATCCACCTATACATTTTATAGGAATGATCACTTCTTTTACATATTTCTATTCTTCTTTAAACTGTTCCCATTGTGAATGTAATTCAGTAGGTAAAGATTCATCCCAGCTCAACTGCAATTGCCACAAGCGCTGTAAAAAGATTTTTTGCTTTGAATATCACCGGTCCTAGCAGGTCAATTGGATACAAAATACTTCCTATGATACTCAAAATGTTGCATTTTGTTGCCTGTTGAATTTCTTGTTCACATTTTAAAGTGTAATATAGACTGTCATGTCCAGGGCACCAAAAAATTCGCAAATTTTCGTTTTCTGCTCCTCATCCGCTTGGAATTCGAAATTTTCTTCTCGAAGTTCGACTGGAATTTGAGACAGCACCTCTGGTTCGTTAGAACACAGTTTTTGGAGAGTAAAACCCCCTTTTGCATGAAAATTCCTCTTGTATTTGTTAAAGCTTTTCTTAATTGTTCGTTCCCGTCTGCAAATTGTCAACGCAAAAATCGTTTAGAGCCACTTCTGCTGCTACTGGGTAATTCTGCTTTTCTTCCAATGCTAGATGCTGTAAGCTTCTAATCGCAAGTTATAATGGAGGCACCGTGCCGTGTGTTACAGTATTGAGTTTGTATATCTTAAATGGTTTTTAGAATCATCACACCACACAATTTTTTGAAACTTTCTAACTTCGGGATGTATCAAAATCGTTCTATACATTTATTTTATGTCGGCGACTAATACATATTCATGTAGCCTGAAATATATAAGTAACTTGAACAACTCTTTCTGAACAGTTGATTCAGCCATTAGAATATAATTTAGTGACACACCAATCGTCGTCTTGCAAGAGGCATAGAAAACTACTCGAAGACGCGTAGTGCTGCTTCCCTCATTTATGACACTGTGATGCGGTAAATAATAGCCATCTTTGTCTTCTTCAATCGTTTCTTCCATATGTCTTAGGTCTTGATATTCTTGCATGAAGCTTACGTATGCTTCCTTTCTTTCGATGTTTTTGTCCAATTTCCTTTCCATGGAGTGAAATCTGCTTATTGCTATGTTTTTTGAATCATCTAATTGTTGCACATCACCCTTAAACGGTAATCTGACGATAAACCTTCCCGTTGCGTCCCGTTGAAATGTTTTTTGGAAATGTTCTTCACATCTTGCCTGGTCCTGAGTGATTGCCGGCCGCTTCGTACATTCTTCTATTTTCTAAAAAATATTTATTATAACCTTTCCAGGACGGTTAAATAGCACAAACTGGATGTTGTAGCGGAATGATGTTCTGCCTTTCCTCCAACAACCCATCTCAAAGCGGTTTTTTGTAATGTTTGCAACCCTTTCCCCAGCTTGATCTGCCCTATGTATAGTAGGTTAAAGAAAATTTCTGCACCTAGTAAGAGATCAATTTTCTGCGGTTTATTAAAATGTAGATCTGTTAACTCTGTTTTCCGGAATATTCCATGTGGTGAAATCGATTACACAGGATGGCAATTTTTGTGTTATAGTTGGCAACAGTACAAACTCTAATGTTTTAGAATATCCACTATTTCTTGATTGAATTGTTGTTTGCACTGTTTAATATACCTTGGTTCCTGTTGAAACAACACCTTCAATGTTGAGATTCAAGTGATCCTATGAATATATTTTATCATCAGGAATTACAAAAAATAAATGTACGAAAACAGAAAACTTATTTAATTAAAAAACTTTTAAAACGAAAGAAAGGGTTGATTTATGTCAAATGATTAGGTTATACTTCATCTATGAATAGCTGGGTTAAACGAAAATCTGTTCAGTCGAAAACATGTTCTCGCAAAGTGAAGAGGTTTATGTTACTTTCCCCTCTAATGTTTGCAATAATATTTTTGAAAATAAAAGAAGTTCGTATACTACGAAACATTATCAGCCAATTCATTTAGCGGAAAATTGGGTGGTAGGCTTAAGCAGTCTTTCTATTCCATGAAGTTTTTATATTATTCAATTGTGCGATAAAAAGAAAAAAGAAAATAATATAAAATTTCCACCTGGAAATTATGATTCCATTCAGTCAGTTTTAGATATTATTCCTACATGCATAAGTAAACAATCGGGTGCGGAAAATTTTCATGTATTTGATGAAAGTAGAATTCTTAATGAAAAATTTCATGATGTGGAAATGATTAGTGTTGAACGAATCTTCAATGATGCAGTAGAAGAAAATCCTATTATTATTCAGTTTGAACAAAATAGAGATAAAGTTTATATTTCACATAAATGAATTCCTAATAGACAGTATATTTTCGCAATGACTCCCAGTTTGCAAAACATTTTTGGATTCAGTAATAATTCACAAGTAAAACACGTATTGTTCACTTTTATCCCTTGATTTTGAAAAAGAAACCAAGGTTTCTAAATGTTACAACCCCTCTTCACACAAATCTTGATTATAATATTCTTTCAGAAATTAATGCTTGTATTGATATTGTAAAGATCAACTTCTTTATGGAAAAGTAATTCGAATTCAGGATTATTATTATGAAAAATTATTTTTTTTAAATTTGAACGTCTACAATGTTATAGTAGAAAAGAAATATTTTGATAGTCTTCAAGTAGACTTAAAGGATGAGCATGGGGAAAAGTTACCATTTCAATTTGTCAAGCGTGACAATGCATTTTAAAAGAAAATGATTTCTGAAAGTACTGACGATAGTGTTTACATCACACTTTCTTCTAAAAGAAGCATTCAAACTTATTCTAATAATACTCCAACACATTCTTTCAATATTCTTAATAATTGAATTCATTTAAATAAATAATGGATGGTACGTTTAAAATAAATTCATATTCCTTTAACTTGTGATAATGTAATTAGCGGTCAAAATACAGTATGGTATAATGATGAAAAACAAAATAACACCAGGATATTATTCTACCGTTCAACAATTAGTAGATTAATGAAATAAATTCAAATATAAAATTTGAATATTCAAATATCGTAAGCGTAAAAGTTAATGAGAGTATAAAATCTTTACGATTATCATCAGTATTAGTTTTACAATTAGGATTTGAACTTAATATTAATATTTTAATGCATAGTCAAACTCCGAAACAACCGTATTTAGATATTGTATATCTGAATCAATTATTTCTGTATATACATATTATTCAAACTCAGTTTGTAGGTGATACTAAGGCACCTCTTTTACGAACTGTAAGTATGTTTGATAGTAATCACGGTAAAGTACAAATCTTCCGCTAGCAAAACTGTTTTGACACTGTAGAAATACTACTAAAGGACCACACAGGGCGAAATTTACCATTTGCATTCGGGACACTAACCGTAACACTTCACTTTAAGGACTCATCAAAATGAAAACTCAATCAGTTTTACATAGAGGTAGAGATATCTTATATCTGATACCTGTTTATCAGCGGTGACATCGAATTGGAAGTTTATTTCCAGGACTATTTCGATTTACTATGCCATTCGTTAAACAAGGTGCAAAAGCAGTAGGGCGGCAAGCTTTACAAACAGGAATACAAGTTGCAGGAGTTATGCTTGAAACCTTCCTATTAAAGAATCTTTAAAAGCACGAGTTAACGAAGCTGATTTTTCTTTAAGAAGTAAAGCTGAAAATAAAGTTAATTAGTTGCTTACTGGAAGCGGTAAAAGAAAGGTACGTAAACGTAAGGCTCCCGTACTCATTGGACCGCCAACATAAAATAGATGCGTATCTAGAGAGAAAAAAGTAGAGATATATTTAGTTAAAAATGTCCTTTCTAACACCTAAAAGTGTTGAATGTTATACGAATTAATTCGATTTAGTTTCTGTCGCTATGACACAAACTACTATTGAATCATCTCGTATGGTAGGGTATCGACCGATTTTTCCACTTTCCTCTGAGGGACCTATAGAATTTCATGTACCTGGAGATATTCATCCCTCGCATATTTAACTTTATGTCAAGTGTAAAGTGTTAAGGGGAAATGGAGATAACTTACAAGTAGCAATAGCAATAGTCGTTGTGGCAGATGACGTAGCACCAGTTAATAATTTCTTACACGCACTTTTTAGGCAAGTAAATGTTTCTTTAAATTATAAATTTCTTTCATCTTCTAATAGTACATATCCGTTCCCAGCTTATTATGAAACTCTACTTAATTATTCCGAAGATGCAGCCAAAACTCATTTAACCACTTCATTGTGGTATAAGGATACTGCAGTGCATTTTACTACTCTCAATGAAAAATAATGCTGGTTATTATAAACGAATATCTTTTCTTGTTGGAAGCGCTTCGATTGATATGTATGGACGACTTCATACAGATATTTCAGAATTAAATCGAATTCTTTCAAATAAAGTTAATCTGCGTATAAAATTAAGTCGTACTAAAATGCAATCTGTTTAATGGCAGCTAAAAATTCGACATTTAAAGTTAAACGAGAAGATGTTATTCTTTATTTAAAGTTAAACGAGAAGATGTTATTATTTATGTTCGTCGTATAAATTTCTGCTGATTTAGCTTTACAATGAAACACTTTTATGAGTCATGATAGTGCAAAATTACTATTAACTGGAGTTGAAACAAGAGTACATACTACTCCTGCTGATGTCACATCATATAATCTTAATAATATATTTCTTGGAAATGTAGCTAAGGGTCTCGTTATAGATTTTATTGCAAACACTGCATTCAATGGAAAATATCATGAAAATCCATTCTACTTTGAAACTTTTAATATTGACAAGTTGCAAGTACAAGTTGGTTCCCAATTTTTTCTTCCCACTCCGCTTACTCCAGGTTATGCAAAGCACCTATACGTTCGAAGTTATCACACCCTGTTCTCTGGAACTGGTATATTTCATGAAAATGTAAGTCACACGGTCACATATTCTGATTACCCCAATAAATATACTCTTTATGCTTTTATTCTTTCTCCTACTAATACTTTAGATGATTGTACATGGGATGTTATTAAGGATTCTCCCGTTAATCTTCAAATAGGGTTCAGTCAAGCACAAGTACATTCCATTTCATGTATAATTTGCGCTGAATTTGATTCGCTTATAGAAATCGATAAAGATCGATATGTATATACGGATCATACCATGTAAAATTTAGTTTAGTTTGAGATCAACCCTGAGGACAGTCGTACACTTTTCAGCGTTCGATGATAATAATTACATAGGGAAAGAACTGGCTATAGTTCATATAGACACAAATAGTTTTCAATCTTGGATATTTAAACTTCTTTTCCATTATCAAAAATTAATCCTAGTTTAAGAATTATTTAAGCCAGCATGTATTCGATTTAGAATTAATAGACGGTGAAGCTGAATATGGGGAACTTAAAAACATACTTACAAGGTATACCTCGTACAGTGTTAATGTTTACACACAGGGAAAGCAAGACAGTTTTTTCTCAGTCTCTTCTACAAAGAACAGTGATTAATTTGGAAGACATTCAGTGTCCAAAATATAATGCTTTAGTATTTCCATCGCAAACTTGTGCTTATCATCTTTATTAGTTTACAAATTTTCGTTGTGCCTTAAAGGAAGTTTCAGTGTATGGAATACATTTAAGTTATCATTTACGTACTTTTATCTTACCTGAAAGCAGATCAGTGTATGAAAAAACTCCAATTAGTGAAAGTGATTCAGATGTGGAATGATCAGTTTTTATCAATTGTGCTTCAAGACTGTGCTAGTGTAACAACACTTACTGGAATATATTCAGTGTACACTTTACCTAAACAAACACAATATCCAGCGACACTTATAGTTAATCTAAGTGCATCAACTTTACCTGGAACTCACTGGACTGATAATTATATTGATAAAAATAAACAAGGTGAATACTTTGATAGTTTCGGCAATGAACCTACAAAACCAATTGTTAAATTTTTAAAACGAAATTGCAAAGTATATCGTGTAAATAAAATTGAAATTCAAGATCAAAAATTAATACTTTGCGGGTTATTCTGTATAGATTTTATTTATTTCAGTATGCGAGGAAAAAATGTAATTTCTTATTTTCATACTAAAAATCTTGAAAAGAATGATGAAATTGTAAAACCTCTTGAAAAGACTATTATAAAACGAAAAAGCATGTAAATTAAATTTTAATATAAACTAAAACCAAATCTTTTATTTAATAAATCCTTAAAAGAAAGCAAGAAAACGTATAGAGTATATAAATAAATTTATTTCCTATTTTTAAGAAAAACTATTCTACAAAATGAAGGCAGCTTAAGTTCAATGGTAAGTATTTTTTTACAATTACTTACATGATACATTCACAGTTTTAAAATTCTTTAACACAAACACATTGTAACCTTTCACTGTTTCCACTCACTGTCGGGTTCACCATTAATGTCTTTTTCTACCAGTTAATTTTTCACTTCATCTACTTTCAATAAGAGTAAATTTCGAAGGAAATATTCGAATATTTCAACACTATCAAAGTCTGGATGATTTAACAAATACACATTATAAATGTGCTAAAAATTCACAGGATTCATAATTCCTTTATATGTTCTTCTCCTCAATGGGTTATCTTCATTTGCAGAACGTGTATGACATCGATTCCTCAATCGATTACGCACATTATAAAAACACTCGCCACAAATTAAATAATGTTTTTCTTAAATACCCAGTTTTCAATTAATTCCACTATACACACATCGTCAATATTTAAATCTATACAATTACAAGAAGTAGAAGAAGACACTTTTCTCTCTTGCAGAGCACTATCACTGCGATTAGAATATTCTTCATCTTCACCATCCGAACAAAACTCAACTTCAAGGCTTGAGGAAGATCCGGCAAAGAAAGCTGCATTCTCCGGTAAAGGTCCATCGCCTTCATCCACACTTGAATTCTCATAATAATGCATGATGGTAGAAGTGTCACTACAATAGCTAGATCACAACTGAGTCAAACAATTTATAGTAAGCCTATGCCCTACTTTACAGAATATTCAAGGAATTTCTGGAATTCGAAGACAAAAATTCCACTGAAAATAAAAGATCATCAAAAGGAATGTTCTAGAAGCCTCCTTTCAACATCCTGAAATTTTTTAAAATTCCTCCACGAAAACAAAAAAGAAGGTCAACCTATTTTACAGGAACGCCTCAAGCATGAAAACTGTAAGAGACAAAAACGAAAGGAGGTCAAAGAGCACCTAAAGATGTAAGAAAAGAAATGTTCCACGAAAGAAGGCCATCGAACATTTTAAGATGTATGAGAAAACTGCGCAAGCGCATATGACGTGATTCCAGGCATAAAAATGCAAAACACAAAATCAGTTCTTCAAAAGAGGTTCTTCAGGACGGTCACGGGCAAGCTGTGCTCCGTGGCATTCACTAAAGTAATGATGATAACTAACTCTATGATATTTATGGAACTCGCAAGTTCATCGCCGCAGTAACAAACGTTCGCTATTGAATTCTATCCTGGGCAATATCAAGCCAATTTTCATCACGAACACCTACTATTAGCTATTATTTGATTACATTGAAACCGAGCCTATCACCAGCAATGTTGGTGAGGCCACCGGGGTTGTGAAGTGCGTTTGCACACTAGGCGGGTAATGCCGGGGTCGCCATCGATAATGCCGGTGCCGGCCTGCTTTGCACACTACGCCGGCAATGTCGGTGGAAGCCCCAGGAATGCCGGTGCCGGCCTTGATTTTCACATTCACCGGCAATGTCGGCGCTGAGAGGTAGTTTTTTTTATCCATTTTGTCATTTAAAAAGTCTGAAGTTTCGTCCCATATACAGTAGACTGGGCAGAATTTTTTTTCCAGATATTGGGGTTAGAGTTGTCATCAAAAGTTGTGCATTGGTACCAAATAAAGTCATACCAAATATGGAAGTCCTAAAACAATATTAACCGGGCCCCTGGACCCTTAAAGGGTCCTATTGTTTTTTGCAAAACATGGAATAAAAATATTAAACCAGTTTCCACATTTTGGGGTTCGAGTAGTTATGAAAAGTTGTGCATTGGCCCTTCTTGGCCGTCAATCGTTTTTGGCCGTTTTCAAACTAAAATTTTCGCGGGCTGAGAGGCCCGGCTATATATTTTTTGATCTGGTTGTGTTTCGGCGAACAAACGTAACATAACATTCTACAACTTTCGCACGTTACTCAAACTCAAATTTCTAAAAAAAAAGAAAAAAAAAAAAGAATGAAAGAAGGAAAGAAAAAATCGTCCCTTTTCAAAATTACCATTTTCTCGGGCCCCGGGTAAATATTTTTTGATCCGACTTTGTTTGGAAAGACCAAACATAACATAACATTCTATAACTTTTGCATGGTACTCAGACACAACTTTAAAAAAAATGGGGGGGGGGGGGAAGGACGATTTTTTTCTTTTTGAAATTTGAGTTTGAGTAGCATGTAAAAGTTGTAGAACGTTACGTTATAGTTGTTCGCCGAAAGACAGCAGGATGAAAAATATCTAGCCAGGCCCCTTGGCCCGCGAAAATTTTAGTTTGAAAACGGCCAAAAACGATTGACGACCAAGAAGGGCCACATTTAACATGGCTAAATTTCGTACCAATGCACAACTTTTCATAAGTACTCGAACCCCAAAATGTGGAAACATGTATTATATTTTTATTCCTTGTTTTGCAAAAAAAAAAATATATATATGTATATATTGGTTCTTTTACGGGTCCAGGGACCTGGTTAAATATTGTTTTAGGACGGCCATATTCTTACCTAACGGGTTGAGTCGGGTCAACCAGTTTTGTTGGATTGGGTCAACCAGAGTGCCAGGGACAACGCAAGCAGAAAACATGTTTGCTAACTATTTGAGCAGCGTTGGCTCTTATACTAGACATGACTCTAAACTAATCATGTTCCAAAATCTGATAACCAACTTTGGAGGGAATTTTGAAATGAACACTAACGGTTATCAAACTAGCGTCTGCGCATTTGAATTGTTGAAAGGAAATTCTGTAAGACTTGTATTTCACTGTTCAATTTCTGTGATCCCGTAAGTTTTTATTTTTATCCCCTCGTTTTCTTTGCTGCTCTCCTTTCTTTTGTTCTTTCTCCCTTTCTTTCACTTTCCCTTTCTCAATTTTACAAAAATTCTGTGGTATCGTTCTTTTATCAATTTTGCTAAGCGCGAAGGAAGGAGAGCGAGAAAACTTTGCACCTGAAAGAATTACACGAAAAGAGGTTACTAAGTTAGATGGAGTAACTGCTGGGCGTTGAAAGTAGCTTTTTGGCTACGGTGCGTACAAAGTAACAACTTAATTAATAGTTGTCACTGTCCTGCTTTATTCACCAGTTTAAGTATTAAAACATATAAACCTAGTAGTTTATCAGTTAGGTCTATGAAAGGGTTGGCGGCACTGATTGGTCTTCCTTAAGAAATTGTTACACGATTGAAAAGTAATTTAGGGTATAGAAAGCGAAAGGGGTGTAAATGGCATTTAGAGGAATCGACGTATGCACACTGCCCTGCATGAACTTCGAGGCTGGAACATTCTCCTCTATATATAACTAAGGGAGATGTTCGATTGGTGCTGACATATAAGAGATTTTCACTTAACTAGACAGCCAAATATATTTTCAATGGCAATGTGATGCAAATCTTTTGTCTCCAATCGAAAACAGCTTACAAAAGCAGTTCTTTCGCAACAAAAGGGATGCGGATTGGGGCAAAACTTTAACGCTATGGATTTTAAAGGTACAAACGTTATTAAATGTTAATGTAATAAAAACTATATGCATTACTACTTGTAAACAATTAGAACATTTTCAAATCTAGTTTTAACGTACTGGTACATTGGTCTCGCAAGATAAACAATGATCTCGCAAAAGTTAAATCGTAAGAGGAGTGGAAGATGTGCCACTGGTTAAAATACTAGGTAAGCTAATAAACATGAAAGAGCACTGACTGGAAAACATTTGTTTAGAATAACTTGTAACCATTGTTCACAATATAAGGTAAAATGTTTGTCGTGATATCAGTAGTAGTCAAAATATAACTTTGCTCATCTAAAAACTTCCTTAAGCATCTACAGGCAGCGATAACATAAACCAGTCACAAGTGTGAGAGGTAACGCCACTTCCTTCCTAGAACGCTCTTTCTAAAAAAGGAATGGGGAAAGTAGCGGTCAGCGACATAGTTTACATACAATACCCCACAGATCCAAAGTTAGGATGTCTAGCAGGAGGTCTCGAACTACTTGCCTATTTATTGCGGATTCAAAGTATCTTAATCTTTGGACTACGAGGGCTGACTGAAAACTATTTGAAATGCTTTCCATGAATTATACTTTTGGAAGGTTGATAAAACAAAAAAAGTTGTTAAAAAGCGCCAATAAACATTAACTTGCTGCGTTGGAATGCTCGATACACATTACACATATGGGTTGTACGCAACGGTGATAACTCAGTGTGGAACACTCACTCGACCTGCAACTAGGAGACTCATGTTCGATTCCTAGTCACTATAGTGACCAATTCTTTTTTCATTTTTCAATATGTTACCATACAACGGTCATTGTGTTAATGAAAATGGTTATAAAAAGGTGTTCTACGAAGGTAGAGGGATAAATTTTTGTTCTATGTAATATTTATTTTTAAAAAAATTGCATTTCTGAATTTTCAGCCAGGCGTAGAAAATTATTCAAGCTAAGAACCGTTGTACAAGAATATAAGAATACAATTTGAGTAACATATCGCCTGTTAGAGTGTGTTTTGTAGACTATTACCTATAAAATGGTGAGAAATTTCAAAACACAAATAAAATTAGAACAAATGAGTTTCACTATAAAAGGAATTTAGAAATTTACACCCAGCGACGTCTCAGTCTTCCCAACGCCTCTCTCCCTCCTGATTACCAATCACATCGGGAGAATCATTACAGTCCGTGTAGTTCTTCATTATGCAGTCTCCTCCATTGTCCGGTTGTCTCGTCCTGTTTCGACTCCATTTTTTAAAAACATTATTTTTAATCACACGTAGTTTATGTTAAATGTCAGAGGTTTACTCCAACTTTTGCAACCGTAAAGTATTACAGGCACAATAACCGCTCTGTATTGTTCCAGTTTCACCTTTGTTGATATTAATCGCGAGATTACAAGTTTCTGAACTGAATAGAAACATGCGTTGCCAGATGCTAACCGATTTTTTATTTGTTCCGTGATTTCGTTCTTGATTGTTACATTTTTATGGTCTTAAGTATTCAAAAATGTTTACTTTATCTTTGATCTCATTCTTAAATTTTTATGTTTCGACTTGTTATTATGTTTTTTTTTTTTTTAATTTCACCTGTAGACCTATCTCATCACAAGCTCCTACTAAAGCATCAGTGTTACTTTGTAGTGCATCTATACCTTTCTCTGTTAAATCTACATCGTCCGCGCATACGAACAATTGGTTCAAGCTATTTAATGTTAGTCCCTTGTTGTTCTCTTTTATTTTTAGAATCGGGTATTCTAACGCAAAGTTAAACAATATTTGTGACAAGGCAACACCTTATTTCAATCCACTGCGATTCTCGAAAATGTTTCACATATTATTATCTGTACATATTTTGCTTATGGCGTTGTTGAGACACATCCTTCCTTACCAGTTGAACAAGTTTTTTTTCAGAATTCAAAATCGTATAGTTGTCCCCTTTCATAGAATCATAAGGTTTCTTGAAATCTATGAACAACTGGTGAACCGTTGCATTGTATTGCCATTTTATCTCAAATATATTTGTCTCAAGACGAAAATAGTTCAGCGTAGATAGATTTTCCAAATTTACATTGGTGGTCTCTATACGCCAATATACGCTTAGGCGTGCTTGCAGACTATTACTCAGGACCTAGCAACATGTTGGGAGTAAAGAGATTTTCGGTATTTTTTTTATGGTAGGATTTATCACCTTTTTATTAATCGGTGCTATTACTGATTGTTTTCCATTCGTTTGCAAGCTCCTACTTTCTTCATATAGTACTTATCAATTGATGTAGTTCTGTTGTCAATTCCTGGTGATTTGAAAATTGTATATTTCTTTATTGATATTTCGATCTCGATCTCGCTAGGTTCTGTATCCACAGTTCTGCGTTATGAATTTCAAATTTCTCTGTTTGTTCATCTGTGCCCACCATATCTGGTCGGTTTTCCTCTATCGGCTACCTGAGGAGGCGACTGCTGAGGGACCAGTCACTCCAACCTGGAAATTAATTCAACATATCCTATGAACAATGGAAACCATGAACATCCTTTTTAATGATTTTGGTGTTATTATTGACTCAGAAGAGTATTGTAAGGAGCGAACTGGAATATACATAAATCACTTGGTCATCTAAATATGAATCGTAACAAATGAGAATAGAACAAATTTTGAAGACGCTCCTGCGATACCTAATCTATATTATAAAAACCATCAAACGTCGGTTTACTGTTAAAAGATATTATAACAGTTACACGAATTTAGTTACGTTTCTCTAAAAATAGAAGAGAAATAAGTGACCAGATATTTCTATACAAAACTGTAAATGGTTTTCTTGATAATGACACATTACTATGTACAAGAAACTTTAATACCAGAAAATGTAGTCTTTGATTCAGAGATCTGTTAGCATCTGTAAATACAAAATGGAAAGAAAAAATCTTCATCACTCCTTCCGACTTGCTTAATGCACGATAAGCTAATGAATTCCTATCGGAAAGTAGAATTCAGTTTGTTCTTTCCAATATAAACAAGACTATTAAAAAACCTATAGTAATGCCGACACACAAAACTGGCTTGGTCTTGCTCAGGATAAAATCCTATGGCAAATTCGTGTTACTGCGGCGATGAAGTTGCGAGTTCCATGAGCCATAGAGTAAGTAAGTAATTGATTGAAGACTTGTAGTATAACAAAATTCATTGCCTGCATATGATTATTTTAAGTGCATTTATTTGTGAGAGCCTTGTGATACATACAGTTTTCTTATCTTTTCTGTTTGTGATGGTACCTTCTATAGCTTCTTCATTGAAAACAAATTTAAAATTTTGTTTTGAAAAGAATGAGGTGGTATCAAGGAGCCGAATGGCAGATCTTCTAGAATCCCGACTTTCTGTACGTAATCTTAATAATAGCCGAATAGGTCATCTCAAATACACTCAGTTATTAACTTTGTACATAGTTTCCTTTATTCCTTATATTAATTTTTGTATTATTTTGTAGCATTAAAATATTTATATTGTCTGTAATTGGAAATGTATATCTCGGTAGAACATGATTAAATAAATTAAAGGTACAGACAGAGGTGTCCAAGATGCAAGTGGAAAGATACCCACGAGTATGTTAAAGGTTGGTTCTTGGTAAATACGTTTAACGTACAGAATTATCCAGTTTGAAGAGTGTTGAAAGTTCTAGAATGTTCGTTTCTATATTACTCTGCACATTCGGTACTTAAAAATACTGGTAGTCTACATACAGGAGGATAGAACATTACATTGCTGAACGCAATCTAGTATTTTAATAGACATTATCTTGAGTGGCCGTTTTCTTCAATTCACTTATGTAGAAACATTTTCCACCAGAAAGTGAAGGATAACAAATGAGTACAGAAGTAGTGATGTGGTGTTTGTTAACTAAGTTGTTCAATTTGCAACTACAGTGGATAATGTCGCCCTGTTACTGAAAACATCTGCAGTCGAATGTTGATTACAGTTACTGACCATAGATTGTTTCACTAGAGCTAATGAGAAATCAAACAATTAAAAAAATATGGTTGAGACAATAAAGCAGAAAAATAGAAGTTAAGTTAATTCTTTGCAAGCAGTTTCAACTTCATTTGGTCTTTGCCCTTTGAGTAGACTTACAACACCGACATACAAAATGAAAACATTCAGAAATGATATGGGAAGCACGTGCGTATGTAATATACATATATAGTATTTCACATGTTGCACTTCTTTTGTTTTTCGTTCTTACTTCCAGTGATAACAACAGTACACATTTACCGTACTCTGCTGGGTACATAGATTGACATAAGGAAGACAAATCTATTGTAATAGGACTTGCGTATGAACATTTGCTTTTGGATTAGATGACTTACAAGGTGAAACAAAAAATATATCTCGTTGAATAGTAAAAATCTTTCCGTTGACTAGAATGAAATACTGGCTAGAAATTAAAAGCGGTAACGGCAACCGCAGCACAAAGCGAGCAGAAAAGAAAGAACGTTTGCTTTGAGCTTTTCATTTCAGCGAGATAATACTGCAGAGATTCTGTCTGTTTGCTGTTTGTTGTGGCTTCACTTGAATACCTTTAGTTGCTGTTGGAGTGCGTGAAAACTTTATGCCAAAGAAATTAACAATTTAAAAGTTTACGTGGAAAAAACATTTGGAAGTCCACGTTCTAAATTAAATGTATAATTTATTGTTAATGTTAATAAAATAATCCCAAGTTTACCTGGTTTTACAAAAGAACAGAGAAAATGAACTAAGTAATCAAATAGTTCATATAGCACTCCACCACTCCTGCCTTGCACTGGAGTTATCAATAGGCAATTTGTCAGATACTATAATTGCGTTTACCAGAGAGTCTCATACATTTGTACTTAGTACTGTACTTTCATATTTCCCTGCATTTTCTTCTTCTTTTTTTTCATACTTTGAGAAATGTTCTTCTTTTCTCTCTCCTCGGTTCACGCTATTTGGCTGTAGAAACAGTAACGCTACCAGTTAAGGTACAACTTTGAATGATGGGAGGTAGAAAAAAAATGACACTACTTGATGACTGTGAAGACATTAATCTGTTGCAAGTGCAAATTTTTCACTGTATGCAGGTGTGTCTGCTATATAAATTCATAACGTTGAACCGATCTGCTCGAAATTTAGCATCTCTACCTAAGTTGGTCCGAGCAAGGAAGATCTACGTTATGTTTGGTTACCACCAAATAGCAGTAATTTCCTTATATCTTAAGGACCACATCCTAAGTTAGTATGCAACCAACAACATATTTAAGATATTTGGCTTGCATATACTAAAGGAGAACAGCGTTTACAAAGGAAAACGGGACTCCTCGTAAATTCCTTTTTCAGTGATTGAATTGTTATTAAGGTTCTAAACGAGACGGGCATCTAAACACGTAGCCTACAGTTTTTAGTAAACTGGGCTTGGAATCAGTGCGTTTAATAGAATTGAAACCCAAGGCACTTTTTCTTTAGTAAACTATGAATTAGCAATAGATTTCTTCCTGTATCCTTTTTCTTAAGGGTGCACTTATGTGGAAATAAAACTATTCATTATATATTACTTCTGGAAATTTGATTTATGTAAATATTCATACTCTTTAACAAACGATTTCTTTGTGGGACGAACGTCAAGCTATGACAATATGTGGCTGAAGAAAGAATTGGTGCCCATGTGCTAGATTGAAAGGAAATCTAGCAATTGTAAAAACTACACAAAATCAGGATGGGTGATTTTAGCACTGTAGAAAAGAAGATGAATGAGAGGGAAGTAATGGTTTATTGAAGATTTTTTAGTATAATTTTTACTATAATTTCAATATTATATATATTTTAAAATATAATTCTAGTAGAATCTTAGCTTTTTTAATAAATGTTCTCTTTCGTGACTTCGAATGAAAATAGTGGTAGAGCGCTCAATTGTAGAGTGCTTATCTCTGGAGCTTCGGGTCCTCGGTTAGATCCCAGCTCAAGTCACGTGGGATTTGTGGTGCACAAACATCGTGTCTGTTTTTTCTCTCTCTGAATTCTCCCGTTTCCTCCTACTTTCTTCATTCCACCAATTCTACTTTCAACAATCATACCACCTGAGCCAAAGTTGACTAATGGCCTTAAATAAAAGTTTAAAGTTCGAATTAAAATTCAGGAAAACTTTTGGTCAGATACATTTTAAATCGTTCCTCTGTTAATTCGGAGGACCTTTTGCACTAATCTCTCTTCCAACATTAAACAGAATAAAGTAATAGAGGGAAACAAGTTTGCCAAAGTGTAGGAACGGAATCACAATAAACATATATTGGAATAGGGGTGATCGGTGCTTTCATGTGGAAGTCAAATTCTGTTATCGTGTTGTCTGACCGTTTGTTCTCAGGTTCCTTTGTTATGATCATCCTTCACTACCACAACTAATTACATTACTGAGAAAGGAAAGCATCTCTTTATCCTTTGCTCGAGACTTTTCAATTGTTTCCGTGTACGATGGCTCCTCTCCTCTTGTCAGATTAAGTCCAAAGTCTCAAGCGATTTGGAGAGCAGGTGCTATGAGACCTCTGATCCCACTCGAACGAGAAAGTTGTCGTTAATTAGCTGGAAGGATTGGTTAAGGAATCCCTTGGCTGTGTCCTCGTCCCTATCGCGAGTAGCCAATACAACTTTCGGGAATCCTCATTTTCATCCAGCTGCTGAATCGGCGAGCGCCAGCCTGCGAAGCAAAACATAAGAACCCTTCTTCGCTCCATCACTGAGCATCATTTGTCACTCGGGAGTGACCGCCTAATAACCTGTCTCTGATGGGATTTCGTAAAAGAGCCTCCAAAGGTGTCTTATTCTAACGCCTGATAAGCCAAGGTCAGTAAGTTCTAATCACTTGGAAAGCAAAATGGCTTTTGCTCAAAGTCGCTTTCTAAGGTGGATTCTACCCAAATCTAAATGACGAGTCAATGAGGAAACGAAGCGCAGAATAAATTTCCAAGATTGTCTCCAAGAATGTTTCTTCGTTCTCCAGACTGAGTAGGAACTCTTCTCTCAAATTTTATTCCTGTAGACTCATCCTAAACCCTCTGAGCTGTGGACTTTTAAAAAACATATTGTTCGTTTCTTCAAATATAATTGACGAAGACAAATGTCTCAAGGTAGTGAACAACAACATAGTATTATAGTGAGAATCTTGTCAGAAACTTCATGGTGAGGTACCTATGTCCAAATGTAAGAATTGCGTTCAAAGCTTTTCACAAATATTATTCACGTAAATTGAAAAAAAAAATAGGCGTTCTATTTCTAAATACCCATATGTGGGCTGTACAGGCCACTATAACCTATGTTTGTGGTACATCTGAATGATGACGTCCGTTAGCGAGCACTCGTCCAGGGAAAAGAGATAGGGAAGGTAGCCGGCTTCTGTTCAAGGTAGTATCCCGGCATTCGACTGGAGAGGCAGAGGGACCTTACTCAATCAGTATAACCAGAAGCAGGGGCCGATACTGCGTACCTCCCTAATATCGATCTGAAGTCCGGATATTTGTGAAATTCACATCAAAGCCCGTGTTTATACATTTTTTTCCTATCCATGGAAGCAGAAAAGGGTATAGTTTAGCTTTATGCAACCTTCTAGCGCTCATTACATTCGTTCAGGTAAATCAGGAAAAGCCTCTCTGACAGTAGCCAACATGACAAGGATTTCAATCTGAGCCTCGTCACTACTAATGTTTAAAGTGCTACTTAAGAAGAAAAGAAAATATGGAATGTTTGGAAAATACTGATATTCAACTTCTAAATTCGAAAGAAAGAATATTATTGGAGAGGGCGAACTTTGGTCAGACATGTCACGTTTACAACCAACCCTTCTAGACTGTACGCGAATACAAAATAATTAATCCAGATTATACTGAAGAGTAATTGTTTCGGATCAAAGCCGAGAAAGTGACACAGATTCGACCCTTCCCCACACTGTCCATTGTGGCTCATAACATTGTGCATTTAAGGTTTTTCATAATTCTTCCAGGCGTACGATGGAATAGTGACCAGAGCATTCGGCAACACTGCTACTTTTCATCTGTTTAGCCGGAAAATTTTGTTGTCAAGAGACGGTATTCCTTAATCCGTGGTAAACATGTATTTAAATCTTAATTATTCCGTAGATTTCACAGCCTAAATAATTAGATTTAAATTTTATTATCCTTTATCCTATGATATATCCTTTATTCTTTATATACCCTTTATCCTTTTATATATATTTCCCTTAACTTTTATATATATTTTCGCAAAAGAATGGGAAAATTGTTGGGTGTCATCGCGTGAACTGAAACCCACTCTCATGTATCGGTTACTATAGATCTCAAGTGGCATCTCATTAGCTTTAGAAAATCATAAAAAAATTGTGTTAAAACTAGAAATGGAGGATATCTACGTAGCGTTGCCAATGTGTGTGAAATCCTCAAATCATATGGATTGTGTCTTAAAAGACAATGACTTAGTTAACATTAATTTTCAAATGCTATGTAAGCGACTTACACTTTCCCTGAGAGGATAGCTTTAACATTTAGTATATCTGAAAAATTTAAAGTACGATGAAATAAATAAGTAATTACTAAATATTAACTAATACTATAATAGTGATAATTACTAAAAAATAAGTTTGAAGGTAGTAAAAATTTTATACGATAAGTTGCGTATTTTTAAAGAGTTTTGCCTTCTTCGTCCGTGATTTTTATCTCCTGTATATTGCAATGACGATGCAGGATATGTAGTCTCGGATGTGGAAAAACGAAGATTATATTCCATTGTGGTTGGGGAGCCGGAGAGAAACAAGAGGCCGTTGGGAAGACCGAGACGTCGTTGAGATAACAATATTAGAAGAGAATTTCGAGAGGTAGATGTTCAAGATGAAAACTGGCTTGATGTTGCCGAGGATATAATTCAATGGCGAACGCTTGTTACTGCGGCGATGAACTTGTGAGTTGTGTAAGCCATAGAGTTAGTTAGTATACTGTGGTCTCTGCATTTTTTCTGCATTTTCGCTGGGTCGTTGATATCAAAAGATGGAAAAGAACTGTAAACAGCCTATAAATGTAAACTAAGTTAAATTATTCAAAGATAGATAAAAACACTTGTAAATAATTAAACTAACATTGAAAACAACTAATCGTTAAACGAAAAGGCAAAACCTAAACATGCTATTTACGTGACTTACTTCGAATAAGGCTGACTTTCTTCCAAATTCCTCTTCCGCATTCTATCCCGACCTGAACCAAAGATGTCTGAACGGCCATAAATCCAATTCAATTCAACGAAGTCGAGTAAACAAGATTTGAAAACTCTTCCAGTGGTCTCTTTGTACGCCCCTGAATCTTAAATTTAGTTACTCTAGATGGTTCAATATTGATAAAGTATAAAACACCAGCATGTATTAACTTTTCTCATTTATACCGAGGGAAAGATCTTAATCAAAACAGGTAATTATTTCTAGTCTCCAAAATTTTGTAGTCTAAGTATGGAGAAATAAGTATGTATTGTTTCAAAAGTGTAAAATTCGGTATAAAACATCGCACCGAATACAGAAATTTCCTCGAAATTACCCCCAAAACATTAAAATTTGCATAAGAGGGCAAAATTCGCTACAACTCGCGCCTTTATTAATATTATTTGCGTGCATACTGAATAGAAAAATAACGTTTTCACAAGATGATGAAAATTTTCTCTCAATTTGCTGAAGATAATTTTTGGTATCTCTGTAGTTGACAAAAAATTGTTCCATGAGTCCCTGAGCAATTTTGTCATCATCAAATTATGTGCCCGTAAATAGTAGGATTATTATATTGTCACTATAAAATACACGATAAACATAGCATAGTAAACACAATAAGCAAGCGTCTCAAAGTGCTAGTGAGAGAGCAACAGAACAAGTGAAAGGCAAATGTCCTGTTTCTATAAAAGTTAATGAATGATAGCTCAAATTATGATGACCTTTCAACACGTCTACAGTCTACACATCTGCGAATATAACCCATTCAACAAGCGCAGGACTTCTGTTACACACCAACGAGATAACCAGAATGCATAGTTTGAGAATCACTGACTTTGGCCATATATGCCTGCAGAGGCGGTTCTAGGCCGGGGCTGGGGGCGCCTGGGCCCTCCCAGTTTTTTGCAGTGAAGATTAACTAATATCCTCAATTGACTTGAAATATTTAGTATAATTAATATTTATTTTGCAAGAAGTTTAATGTTATCGATTCTTGAACATGAAATAAAGTGTACCATGATAAGCTTCTTCTATAAACATGGGGTGGGAGAAGGATCACAGTGTATGTTAGAAACTACATTTTGTCGAGTTTTAAACGATTTTTTAATTTCTTAGAACAAGTTTCAAGTAGTTATTTTAATGTGTTTGGTTATGAAACACAGTATTTTTTTTGTTTTTAGAACCTTTTAGAAGTCTTCACTATCAACAATGTTGTAACAAAGGGAAGACCACATAATCTAAAAATTAAATTTATTGCTTATAGGCAATGCGGTGTTATTTCGAAATTATATCACCAGTAGTAGCTTATACCGAAAACGACAGAACGCTAATCGTTATCCGACTTACTTCTTACTATAAAAATAATAGGTCTATAGGAAATTCTAGTCCGACCTACAAATTAAAAGTAGAAATCTTTGTTGCTCTTTTTTTTTTTTTTTTTTTTTTTAAATCACCTAAATTGGTTTTGAATTATACAATATATCCAGTGTAGTATTTATAGATTTTTAAGTGCATGTGTAGAGGGAGGGACTCTTAATGCCGTTTTATGTAGTTTAAAATCCAATCAAGTCAATTTATCCAGTGTAAATTTGGCAGTTAACTTTAAGTTTCCCTCTGTAAATTCCATTAATTCCATGCACTGATGAAAAAT
>JAGDQP010003544.1:0-37134 GCA_022664845.1 Lepisma saccharinum | reverse complement strand
TACAAAAATCAGAACAAATAGTTGTTTATTAATACCGTATATATATGAGAAACGGGAATATGATTCGCTTTCAAATTTTCGACGTGAAACTACTACAATTTCATGAAAAATATATATAAGTAATTATTCTTTTAACTAACAATACATCTTCATAACAAAGAAATAACTTCTTGTTTACAGCTCTATGAACATTCATATCAACATTATTATGATCCAACAAGAAGATTAGCTTTTAATGAAACAATTATAGCTACCGGCCTGGTGTAATTGATGAAAATGCAGCCTATTTCGTGGTGTTTCCTAGCAACACTGTTCTCTCTTTTCGCCCGCGCCCGCCTCGCTCTCGCGCGTATGTGAAACGGCTCATTTAGTTCAATGTCATGCTTGGCTTTCTGCGGGCAGCTCCCGCGAAAGTCTCGCCGAATTTCTAGCAGGGAAACGCGGGTGTTTTTTCGTCCGCAGCGAGAGAAACCTGCTCTCGCCTAGCGCTCGCGCTGATGTGGAAAGCCCAATTGCTCGCAATGTATTTCAAAACCACGCGGGTGTTGTCCGCTCCGCTCTCGCCTCGCTCTCGCGCGTATGTGAAAGCAGCCTAAGGAGTTAATTGGAAAAGTTGTATTTATTGAAACTAATGTTACATATGCTGGTTTTTGAAGCTAGGTTACACACTTACTTTTGTCTGGCCTTTGAATTGAAGCATGGCTTGTATCGAGTTACTGCTAACACACATTTTTACGTTTACTAAGCCGTTTGTTGTATTTTATTGAAACTAACTTGCATATACTGGTTTTTAATCTAGGTTACACACTTATTTTTGTTTGACCTTTGAATTGAAGCATTGCTTTTATTGTGTTACTGCTAACACACATTTGGTCGTCTATTAGGTCCTTTTTGTATTTTATTGAAACTAATGTACGATGTATTGGCTTGTGAAGCTAGGAAATTCGCTTATTTTAGTTTTACCTTTGATGGGTTTTGAAAAAGACGTTACTTTAAAGCTAATATGGCGGACATAAAATTTATTTTGCACATCGTTTGAGGTGCAGAACTGAAATTTTATATAAAGACATATTGCCAATAATAGATTCAAAAAATATAAGAAAAGTTTTTATAAGTCGCCATCTTTAAAAAAATAGGGCCTCCAAAATATTTTTTTGAAAGAATATACAGTCTAATGGGGAAGGAATAAAAACACAAACCTTGATGCAATCGTACATTATTACAAAGGAAATACAAACATATAAGAAAATTCTTCAAAACTCCCCATCTTGGACATAATATGGCCGTCGAAATGATTTTTGAAAGAATACACAGCCTAGACGGATAGGATTAGAAACGTGAATATTTTTAGAAATATACATTAGTACAAAATAATTACAAACATACAAGAATTTTTTTCAAAAGTCGCCATCTTTAAACAAATATGGCGGACGAAAAAATTTTTTTTACATTGTATAAGATAGAAACCTGAAATTCGATATCAAGATGTAGTTTGACGAATAGGTTTAGAAAATGTTAGAATTTGTAGGAAAAGTTGCCATTTTTAAATAAATATGGCCACCTGAAAACCATTTTGTATACCATTTAAGCTCAAGAGCTGAAATTTTATATGTAGCTACGTTATGCCTAATAGATTAAGAAAATATAACAAATGTTTTGAAAAGTAGCCATTGTTTGTGCTAGATAAAATATTTGTTGAAGCCATCTAAGGATGTTAACGAGAATGACTTACATAGATAAGTTATTTATGGAAATTTTATGCTATTTGAGTTGTGCAAACATGCTTCAAAGCATTCGTTTTTGATGTTATGTTATTGAATACATAAAGGACCCCGCACTTTTTAAATGCAAATTGGGTTTCACTAACGGGCGCTTAAACTTGGCACACAGGTAGTTCATGCCATTGTGATAAAAAGTCTCAATGGGCACAAAAAATTCTACCGTCAGGATTTCGAAATATTGGCCGATGAGGTCATAGTTGCCGATGAGGTCTCATGTGCCCATTGAGACTTTTTGTCACAATGGCATGACAAACCTGTGTGCCAAGTTTAAGCGCTCGTTAGTAAAACCCAATTTGCATTTATAAAGTGCGGGGTCCTTTCATAATTGATAATGAGACAACATATTGTGATTGGTCAACAAATGGATTCGAACTTAGTTACTGATGAAACTGTACATAACGGCAGTTTGTGAATGTTTTACTAAGGAAGTTAATCCTGATTGTATAATAAGTAATATAGACAATTGGAAATCGGCATTGCCACTAACATGTATAGCACGCTATGATCATACTCCTATGGACACAGCTCAGCACAACTGCATTGACATTTGTAAGGAATCTAATGGAGAAATTGTGTGGGAAACTTTACTGTATTATACTACTTGTAAGAAAATGTATGAAATATTTTTAGAGATGCATTCCGATAACATCGTTACACTGTGAAAGTTTTTATGTACATATATAAAAAGAATTAGAAATGATGAGTACTTGGAGAAATTGCATACAATTTAGTGGATAAAGGACTGGATTTATGGTTGTTCTACTTATTGTCTTTAAGGAGGAAAATGGGGGAGAAGCACTGACTTAGATGAAAGAAATAAAAGGTTTGGAGATGTGAGTTGCACAGAAGTGTTCTTAAACGAGTGTGCTTGGGCACAAAAATATTGTTATATAAGCCCTATGATTGTTTGTGTTGTTTTAAAGTCAGTGTGAATAGAAGCTTTGTTGTTGGTGGTCTATAGTTTGAAAGAAAAGACAGAAGCTGTTTAAGATTGAAAAGACTGTATTACGATTTTCCTGTGCAGTATTACATGTATTTAATTGAAAAAAATAAGTACTTTGAACAGTGTTGTGTCTTGGTGACGATAGGAAATTTTTTCATTTATAATGGATTTCTAGGGAGAAGTATATAGACGATCTAGTGACACATTTTTAAATGCAGTGAACGAAGTGGTACATTTTGCTGAAACTTTATCAAATATTGAAAAGCGGTCACTGAGTCCCTCCTTCCTTTTGAAGACTGACGTGATTGAAAAACTCTTTAAATATTGTGCCCTTAGAGAACAGTGTGTAAATACAGACACAAAACTCTGTCCTTCAACAATATGCATGGAAATCGTGTGGTAATTTCTCGTTTAATAAAGAGATATCTTGCATCGTCGTTATTATGATTAGATATAATTTTAAAATCTTTCGTATTTGTAGGTGGAAACATTAAATCGAAATATGTGTTGTTTGTCTAATATTTTGTACAACTGTCACTGTAAAACAAAATATCATTATTACTTTTACTAAATGTAGCATATGATACTTTAGACACGTCCCTGCTATGTTCCAGAATAAACTGCACTAGTTTTAATATGAAGAAAATTGTAGTATTAATACAGAATCACATAATAATAATAAGTACAATTTTATTTTTTACCTTATAGACATTAAAGGACAGAAGTGGTTCTAGGCCGGGGCCAGGGGCCTTAGGCCCTCCCGGTTTTTTGAAGTGAAGATTAACTAATATCCTCAATTGTCTTGAAATATTTAGTATAATTAATATTTATTTTGCAAGAAGTTTAATGTTATCGATTCTTAAACATGAAATAAAGTGTAACATGATAAGCTTCTTCTATAAACATGGGGTGGGGGAAGGAGTCACCGTATATGTTAGAAACTGCATTTTGTCGAGTTTTAAACGATTTTTTAATATCTCAGAACAAGTTTCAAGTAGTTATTTTATTGTTTTTTGGTTATGTAACACAGTATTTTTTCTTTTTAAAACCTTTTAGAAGTCTTCACTATCAACAACGTTGTAACAAAGGGAAGACCACATCATCTAAAAATTTAATTTATTGTTTATAGGCAATGCGGTGTTATTGGGGAAGGTGTCGGCCGGAACCTATGTTGAAAGTGCCATCTCAGAATTTGCCTGAAGTGACTGATTAATAACCCTGGAAAACCCTCAGTCAGGATGGTCGCCTGCTGGGTTCGCACCCACGACCTCCCGAATGCTACGCCAATGCTTTACCAGAGAGCTACGGTGGCTCGGTTTGTTTTACAATATAACTGAAATGAAGATATTGTTTGTCACATTTTAACCAATTAAATTTACTTTGTTAAAACCATTATGCATCCTGCCGCGTAAGCTAATTATACACGTTGTGCATAATTGGCTGTGCACTTCTGTTAGAAAACATTTTTCTCAACATGATCCCATTGAAATTCCATCATGAAATTTGGCACATACGTTCTAATGAGATGCACATTGAACATATATATGTTTTTAATCTATTTTGAGTAATTAAAAAGACAAGTTTTTTATTTTAAAAAATATAAAGGTTAGTCTAATAAAGTTAAGTAATGTATCAAATTACACCTCTTGAAATTCTGAAACGAATAGTGTAAGTTTGAGCGGTCAAGATCAAATAGTTTTTGTGTTTTTGGGCTTTTAAAAGTTTTGAAACGCGTAAAAAATCAGTCGTTTTTTTATTTTTAACAATTTATAACTAGAAAACAAAAAGTGACGAAAACATGAAATTTAATATTTTTCATCCTTACCAATGGTACTACTTAGGTATAAAAATTTCGGATTTCCCAGACTTCAAGTGCCAAACCATTTGTTGATTTGATATGGAATGACTCATTAAGAATGGTATTTATTAGTCTGCCAACATTTGCTTTATTGACTGGCTTCTTTTTTCTTTATTATTATTATTATTAGGAGTACAATTAAAATTGAATTCACAGAGAAGCTCCTTTTTAAGTTAGTCCATTTTTGCAGATTATCACCCATTTATTGTATCAAGTATGAGTAAGTGAAATGATAAACAGTATTTCATATGTGAAGTCAAAAATTATTTTATGCTCGAACATGCTTGAAGTAATATCTTTTTGTTAACCACTTAATACCATTAATAATTCTAAGTGAAACCAAAACTACTGACAGA
Organism: Lepisma saccharinum; assembly: GCA_022664845.1. Taxonomy (NCBI): domain Eukaryota; kingdom Metazoa; phylum Arthropoda; class Insecta; order Zygentoma; family Lepismatidae; genus Lepisma; species Lepisma saccharinum. Next base: position 32,196 of record JAGDQP010003544.1, on the reverse strand, counting down.
ACCTCGAGAGAAGATCGGGTTATGAGGCTTTTAATAGTCTCTTAGCAGAGCAAGTTATTTGATATATTACCGATTTGAAGAGTACAGAGGACACTGGCAAGAGGACACTTAAAAACTCATATAGGGGAAAAACCTTAAAGGTCCAAAGCATCTAATGAAAAAATTATTGTTTCTCTGATGTTTGGCTTGTATTGTTATAATGGTAATAACAGCCACTTGTTGTTGTCGTCACAGCCATCGATAGGATTAATTTTTTAGGTTCCCCTGGAATGAGTAGTGAAAGGATTTCTACCTACTTCGTCTAAATATAAACATACAGTAGAAAAGAGTGACTCTTCTATTCAAGAAAAAAATATGGCTTCCAAGAAGCTTACCAAGAAGAGGAAAAATTTTAGTCGTGTTATTGATGCTACGAAACGTTTAAGATTACAATCACATAAAGCGGGAGATTCGTGTAAGTGGATGATCATGATGGGTGTTCAGTCCAAAGGCAGGTCCTGATTCGGAGGAGTCTGAACAAGGTGGTTTGCTATTGTCTTTCATCAGATGAAGATAACATCCTAAGAACGGTACCTTCAGTTTAACGTTGGCTGCGTACCACTTGTGTCCCCAACAGGAATCAAACACTGTACCTCCTAATTATAAGTCCTCGAACGTTACAAGTCACCCACGGGTGTCACTAACGTAAGTGGACACTTCTAATAATGACAACTGTTTGTAATCTAATAGCAGAAGTCTATAAATCACTCAATACGTCATGTATTTGTTAGATTCTTCATTTGTAAAATGTGTAGTGATCATTAAAAAAATGAGTGTACTGTTACATCCCTTAAACAAATTTTTACAACTTAAATAATAATCTTTCTCCTTATATTTTACCATTTTAAATGAAAATTAAGAAAATAGCTGATTAAAATAAAATATTGGGAATCTTGAAACTTTCAATTTAATCTCCTGAAAAAGTTGTAAATATGGACTAATCAGGTTTTCCAGGGACTCAAGATTTTCCATCTCCTGTCGAAGGAAATCTGCTGCTCTCATATCCCCATATAATCACAGCACAATAAATTCATATTATAAACAATTTACCTTCGATAAGATAAAATTAATTGAATGGGCGGTAACAGCACTATGGCCTACGCCCTTACCGTATTTACCTTCGAGTTTCAGTCTGTAAATCGAACCGTCTTATCATTGGAATTATTAGATATAGCCATACTAAAAAGCATCGCATTTGTTCTAATGAAGTGCATGGGTCTCGGAGTCATGTTCAACCAGAGCAACGTGAGAGCGAAATAGATTAGCTGAGATAGATATTAACAGGAAATCCTCTGTCATGGTTCAAAAATCGTAAAGAACAGAGGAAAACTTAAAGGCCTAAACGAAAACGTCGCAAAAACAGCTACAGATAACTGCAGATTAAGCTCGATATAGCTCGAACAAGTTCTATCTAATGGAATATCATATTATAAAAGAATGTCAATAAAAAGATTTTTACATTTGTACGTGTTTCGATTTTGTACGCTATTTTACTGTGACCGTATCTTAATGTTCCTTCTAATTTTGGATCGGCAGAGACAATGATACTCGGGAGTGGTTTTAGCCCTCAACCATTTATTTATATAAAGGAACAAAGTTCATAAAATTACCGTCTCGTAGGATACTGATTTACAAGTTATTTGGTATGGACGGATTCTAAAGTATCTTCTTCTTTGGAGTGATCTGATAGAGATTATGGTGCATAGGAAAACACCAGTTCCTTAGCATACTGCGTGTCTGGTAGTTGTACCAGTTCCTTGGCAAACTGCGCACAGGAGAAGTATTTGGTTTAAGGTTAGAGTACATACCAGTTCCTTAGCAAACTACGTGTGCGGATGACATTAATTCCTTAGCAAACTGAGTGTCAGGTAGTTGTACCAGTTCCTTAGCAAACTGCATACATGAGAAGTTAGGTTTATAGGTGAGAGTACACACCAGTTCCTTAGCAAACTGCGTGTACAGGATAGTACCAGTTCCTTAGCAAACTGCGTACCAAGGATGTTCCAGTTCCTTAGCAAACTGCGAACGGAGGAAGGAGAGGAGCTGACCACCCGGGGATTGAGTGATAGTTCTTGCTGCGTGCAGGTCCCTTTTAAAGGTGATTGTAGGGGTGGTTCTTCTTGCTTCTCCTACAATAATTACAGCTCCGTCTTCTGGTATCCGCTCCATCCATTGTGGAGTTGACCGTCGTCTACTCCAATGTGTGTCATAACATGTTTACTTCTTCCTCACATGTTTGTTCTATAAACATGCCTTTTCAATTACATAATGTCCACGTGCTCCTATACACGCGGATCATTACAATATACTCTTCTCCGTAAAACATCTTGCAGTGTGTCCACCCCACCTTCGAAAGGGGCAAAATTCCAACTCAGTATTTTTGTTTGGAAAAGTGTTTGCTAACTTTTAATATGTGCTATAATGACACAAAGACGTTAGTTTATGTGTGAGTTTTGAACATTTTTGTGTTAAATACAACGATTTCTAACCGAAAGCAAAATGGCCAACGCTTGTCTCATTTTTCCCTTACTTGTCGGCATTATGACTTTCAAATGTTTTCTTCTTATCACATTTAAATGGAGAGCATGTGGCACAGGTTTGTTTAATTTTAAGTCGTGTAATCAATAAAGCTGCAAAAAGGTAAAAATGGGTCGGTAATACTGGCGACAGACAATATTCTAAGCTTTGGCGTTGGTAATTATTATTTCCAACAGCCATCTATTTGTTACGAAACCAGATGAGTTCTATGCATTGAGAAACGAAGGAAGATCTGCAAAAAGAAAATTCAGGTAAGAGAGAGAAAGAGAGGAGAGAAAAAGGAAATCGATGCTCAAAGGAAGAGAAATGGGACTTCTTTGCCCCAAAGGAACAAAAAACGAAAGAAAGAAGAAGAAAGCGAGGAGGAAAAATAAGTTAGAGCAGAGAAATATTTCCGTTTGAGCTTGCGGTGGAAGAGGATGGAATTGTAAAAAAATTGGATCTCGGCTTTGCTGGTTCTTTCGAAGACCTTTCTTCCTACTTTAATGTCCAATGTAGAGTTCTTACCTAAAGACTTACTAAAGAACTTCAACTTTTGGAAAAGATCCTTCTTTCCAGTCCTCAAAAAATTCGCAATGGCATCACATTCGTTATTCTTTCTTTAGACCAGCCACTTAAGATTTTTTAATTGAGCTAATGCTACTGTAAATTTCGAAAGTTTTTATATGTATCTGATTAAAAGAAATTTCAATAGTGTGCGAAAATTATAATTTAAGTACACTTAATGTATCAACAATGGACATTTCCGGTAGTATTTTTTTATTGCAATAAAAAATTCTTCTGCCAAAGTAGACTACGGAAAACATTTTCTTTTCTTTCTGTGATGCATATATCAAAAGTAATAAAGACTTGCTTCAAAAGTCTCTCAGCTTTGCGCTTAATCGGGCGCCGCCATGTTATGACGCAATCAGTCTGCCGACTGCTTGTCATTAACATACAGATGGTATTTGATTTGTTAGTATTGTTTAAAAGATATAGCAAAAATGGATCGAAAGAAATAGATAAGTGGTGAATAGCGTTTCTGTATGCCCTAACACGTCATTTAATTAGTTCGTTTTATTCATTTAAAATTGATTTTTACTTTTAATACTTCTTTAATATATTGATATATTTTGGTAGCTTCAACACTAATTTGTAGCAGCTCCTTTTTCATGATTAATTCATAAGATATCTTCTCATAATGCTCTTTAGAACTCTTGTATTTAAAAAGAATTACCTATTTTTTGTGTAAAAATGTGTGGGTTTTTACATTCGACAATCGTATATTTTTATAATGAATGCTAGTGAAGCATTTTTCAATTACTTATATAAGCACATGAATTAATAGTGCCCGTTACTGCCATCTGTTAACAATTTAACGTACTTCTTGTAGCCCGTGAATATATTGAATAGTTTTATTGAATTGTAATTGTTTTATTGAATAGCCCGTGAATATGTCATTGTAAAAAATTATAATAAAAGCATGTAAGAAACAAAAACGTAAATTGAAACTTTTACATTGAAGTTACTCTTACGTTTCGTGAAGTAAAATAAAACACGGCCTTTGATAGGATTCGAACAGCCTTAGGTGAAAGTATAAAAAGTTAGAAAGTTGCATGCGCCAACCAATTGCGCCAAATTGTCAAGATATCAGAGGTGACATAAACCAGCAATAAGAAGAGCACTGCAAGTTAAGACTGCCCCCTGTAATTGTTTCGAGCAATTTCTGTTATTAAAAACAGGTTTTGGTGTTTTAACTTATTGAAGTATGTTCTACATATTTGTACATTAATTATTTCGTTAAGTGATGAAGTAAATGTTCTTTATCTTTTTTGTCTTTTCGTCTTCAAACTTTGAATAAGGAACGTAACATAGAGAGAAGCACATAGCTACAAAAATAGTGCGGATTGATTACGTCAAACCAATCAGAGAATGATTTTCGTTGTATGACGTAGGAGATTGAATTCTCAGTATTTCACGATATATTTCTACGTAACGGAAAACAGTAGCACTGAAATTTCAAAAACATTATACATTATTTAATCTGATGTACGCAAACAAATTGTAAAATAAATAAGGACGGGGAAAACGGAAATGTCCATTCAAACGCGATAAACAAAGCACTCAATGAATACATCGCATACGAAGTTGTATAATCTATGTTGTTCTGTAACATTTACATACATCTCTAAATATGGTCTTCTGATCCACAGACGTTAGTTTCTGGATGTTCGTTTGTTAATTGCGAACATACAGCTCGAAATTCATTAAATATTAGATCTGAGTCATAAGCTCGTTTAGAATGTTAATTAACTTTTCAAATCAAAAACTTGAAGTTCGTAACTTTCGTGTAGTCATTAACGCGTAAGTGAATCGTTGTTATCTCATGCTTAAGAATATCCAGTAGCAGATACTTCCTAAACCTGTCTCTTATTAAAAGTAAAGTTGCTCTGCAAAGGAAAGCAATCTAACGTAAGTTACATTCATGTTGAACTTCAAACAATTTACGGATATATACTGAATATCTTTCCTTCGTTATATAGCATGGTTCTGCCAATTGATGGGAGAAGAACAGAGTAAGTCCGAAGTCCATTTCTTCTTGCGAAACAAAAATATGTATTGACATTAAAGTCATGACTAGAAGTAAATACAAGTAAACTATCGTTTGTAGGTCAGGTAAAGCATTTTGTGATTATTATAGCCAGAAAGGACAAAAAACTGGAATGGACGTAAGATTACCTGGTTATTGCACCAAAATGAATGTAATCAATATGAACAAAAACAAATTGTCTATTTTGAAGCATAGTTCTAATTAAAGCATTTTCTGATAACATACATGTATTGATTTACTTCAGATTTGCGATACATTATTAGAACTTGAAAGAAACACTTGTTAAGTAGTAAAAACAGTTCTGTCAAACATTATCAGCTTCAGATTATCACACTCTTGGTCTATGGATCTAATTAAACATAAAATCATATGTTTAATTAGATAGTAAGCTAAAAGCAAAGTTCTTATCAGTTTCAAATATAAGTTTTGCTTTAATAAGTTAGAAAATGCTTTCCATAAGCACATTAATATTCTTTTATATTATTTGTAACATCAATAAGTGCCATATGGGTGGTATTTTATAAAAGCAATGCGAGCTGAATTCCTGACGTGTAGATGTTACTGCAATTGAAGACCTGAATTGCAAAACATCCCAAGTCCAGTTTTTTCGTATTTGCATTTCTTCTGTTCGTCGGTATCTATGTTCCAAGGGCTATCAACTTGTATAAATATCGCATCATAATCCCAACTCAAAAACTTTTTTTTTAATACAAAATTATTTCAGCTAAATAGAATAACATACCAAGACCTTGAACTGTTTTTTGCTCCTCATGAAAAAATACTCCGGTAGAGTTGGGATGTTTTTCAATTCAGGTCTTCAATTTTAATCGTAGGTTCTGTACTAGAACCTATGATACATTTAGGTCTACATCAGTTTAAACAGGAAGAACATATTTGTAATTTCGTACCCTCAACAGTAATTACATTTCCTAAATATTATTAGCAACTAAACAATTACGAATCTATTCGAAACATTTTTATATTTAATTAAATTGATTTATAATCCAAGCCAGTTGATTTTTTAATTTAATTTTCAAGGTTGATGCCAACTCAAAATTTGTCGTACGCAACAACTTAGATGTAGAAGTTCCATAACTTTATTCTTAACTTCAGTTTTTCTAAATTTATCTTTTGAAGCACGAATGACATCAACCTTAAAATTAAAAATATCGCTTATTAATCACCGATTTCTCTCTGTAAACCTTATGAGGTTACTAGTCTATGTTAGCTGAAGAGGATTTCGTAGGTCTTCTCAAAGTATATACAGGATTTTTGCCCGAGAGATAACTACAGGATCTTGCTTTCCTTTCTCTATAGTTGTAGAACTTCTTCTAGTTAAAATTCTTGAACATGAGCTCCAGATTACTCGTGTAGTATCACTATTCAATAGCCTAACTTAATCTATTTACCTGAAGCTCTAGATGTCTCGTAGAGCTTAACAGGAACTAATTGTTAAGCAACGAACTAACTACTTAAGGATTAAACGAAAAATACTGCTTATTAAACAACGCTTTTTATTGGAGCTCTTGTCTCGTAGAGCTCCCAAGAAGAACTGATTTTACGTGGGCTATCACACCTTTATGTAAATTTACAAAGGTTGCAAATAGGTTAACCAGCCACATATAAAATATAGTCCGTATATTTACATCCAATCATATTACATGAATAATAAAATAATTTGTTTAACAATAGTAAATATCCATTCGCTCATTAAAAGGTACAGGTTTATCTCATTCTATTCTTTTCAGTATAGTCTCTCAAATAATATAGACCCAGATATTTGAATTTTTGTGTCGTTACACATAGAAAAGTATTCTGTATTAAACTTGGAGTGACATATATTTCACATCAATTCATAAAAATATTATATGTACAATTGAAATACTTGCAGCTTATATTTTTATAAGGACACATGAACAACCATACGTGTGTGTGTGTGTGTGTGGCTACCACACGCAAGCAGGTTACATTACGACATTCTTGTTTCATTTCATTTCTTATTTATCATTTATGACTTCAGCAGCATAAGATTGATTTAGTGTTGAGCTTACCCGCCTTTTCGCCGATTTACTCAACCAAATTTCATCTTATCAACGTTACAGCGCGACTAACCGTCGAGAAGATGGACATTCAATTGTTGCTTTCAACACTAAATTAACGCTTGTGCTCTCGGGATATCTATCTTGCAAATAATTAGTACATGAATACTATTACGCTTAATCCATAAGAGCAGACGCTAACTCGATGCTATCGAGGACGAGACTTACCAGCGGATCATAAATATTCTTTTTGATATTTTACGTCCATCATCCTATGTCTGTATGACGAAAATACGGTTTAAATAATGTTTATATTTCTTCTCCCAATTAATAATTATCATGTGAGGGTGTTTGAGTTGTCTAGGTATAGTATAATTTCACGAAAAACTTTTTTGTAACATCTGTCATTTCACTGACTAAGTTGCAGCCCTTAACATGAACTACATGTAACAACCAACAATCTGTTTCCATTTCGGGCCCTTTGACCACGTACGTAGAAGACGAAGGGGAATTTTAAACAAAATTAAATTATATTCATTTTGAAAGTGGAGCTGGTTACAATGTATGTGAGTACGGCTGTAATACTATTCCTTCAATGAAGCAGTAAAGGGATGAACTTAATCCGTGCATAATCAGAACTCTCCCCATTGTAGAATCTCCGAGATGCGATGAGAGGAAAACTTGGCTACAACAAAAGAAAAAAATGTTTATCGACTGCGACAGTGTGGTAATATCGAAGTGTCAGCTGTTACACTAAATTGTCATCACATTTCAAAAGAAAATAAACTTTATCAGAAAATAATAAAACACAGTCGTTTTAAGAAACAACACATATTCTTCGCGACGAAAACTTCACCGTATAAGATTCTAAGATCAAATTGCCGTCCTTCACGCCAATTACACCCTCCTCTAGTTCCAAGAGTTTGTCCATGATAATACAAACATTCGAACTAGAAGACGTGAATTATTGTAGATATTATTGGTTGTTATAACTTATGTTCTTTTCATTGTCAGTGTAACAGTGAAATTTCTGTTTGTTACGCCAAAACTATTGTGTACGGTTGAACAAATAATACTAGCAAGGAACGAGATGGACGATCGAAGTTGAGCCATTCTCCGAGGTGTTGTCACGTTCCCATTATAATAACACACACACATCATGATGCTCGTTGCTTATTAACTAACTGTGTAGCTTGTGGAACTTGCAACTTATCTCCGCAGTAAAGAAACATTTGCCACAGGATTCTATCCTGGGCAACATCAAGCCAGTTTTCACCACGAACATCTAACTCTCGACTTCAGATCACTTTATTACGTTTCAACAGAAATATGACAACATTGCACAGCATTGGTAACGCTTACACAATCGAATGACTCCACTTCGATCGTTCCTTTTCTTCCCTGTTCGTAAAAGTGATAATAAATTATATAATAAGGAAGTAAGGTGGAGGCACCAAGAACTGACCACCGTGTGTACGAGTAATCGACCATTTCCAAGAAAACGTTCCAAATAGCACTGACTGTTACACAGGGGTGGATTTCGGTTTCATTTCTTGGCCTGGCCCACTGCTCCGAAGGGGTATATTTTTGGGGCAGTATAACGGGTCATTAGAGGATAATAATAATAATAATAATAATAATAATAATAATAATAATTATTATTATTATTATTATTATTATTATTATTATACTTTGTTCCGCTATGCGTTTGGAAACTTTAGACCTACCCCGGCGATGCCAGTACAGGGTCGAAATCCACCCCTGCACCTTTTAGCTTCCCCAGAAATTAATCTCTGATTCTAACAGACATTCAGAATCACTTACATATATGAGTAGCTTACTCTTCATGTCTTGTTTTTCATATCTGCTAATGGACTAAACACTAGAAGTTCAATTATTTCCTGCTGAGAAAAAAGCTCAACAATGGATTAAATTTGGACTTCACTCAGCAACAGACTTTACCCAAAGAGGCTATGGAACCGAAATCCAGAAAGAAGTTACAAAACTATGTTCATATGGTTATAATGTTTTCTATCAAACTAAATTTCTCGTCAGACAAGTATTTTTACACCTACGCGATTTCTTTTTAGTTGTAACTCATAAGATTTTTCCATTGCATATTGTTACATTTTTTTTATTACTATCACTTCGAGGATCACTCTGCTGGAAATTAATTTGTGCAGGAGCATTTTGTTTCATCTTCTCGCGTATAATTTGAAGTTATAACTTCCCTTTCGTTGTGTACAGGGTGTTGCAAAATAACACAAACAAAACTGTTTAACGGGATTCCTGACATGAAAGTTAAAACTGATAAGTGCTTCATTTCAGCGATATAGACTTCCAAAAGCGTGGGAAAATGAGCTCTAGAGCTTGATATTTTCAATACCGTACCACTAACAGAAGAATTGAGGTTTCATGTACCTAAAATACTTCAAACCTACGGTTGCTATATTTCAAAAGTGAAAATCCGAGACGCTACCAGTTTACGAAATTCTTTGAAATGTGCAAAATAAAAAAAAAGTTAAACACTTTTATTTACTTCCTTGCGTTAAAAACTATGTCAATTTTATGTCCAACATTCCCTATCCCGTTTCCCTATCCTAACGCCGCTCAACCTGTGTCGAGGATAGAGACAGCGCAAAATGTTCACTATTGTTGTCGAAAGCGAACCACAAAAAGAGGGTTTATTAGTCTTGTATTTAGCGACATACTTGGTTGGTGCTATATATATATTTAAGACCAATAAATAATTTTGAATTAACTTCTGAATGGTGGAACATGAAAGGAATATGAAGGGGAAAAAATGTGCCTTCTTTCTCATTTGAAACTCATCCCTCCTGCCCTAAACTGCCTTTGGCAATGGGAGAAGCACTGTATTATGACACCGACTGGGTTGTGTTTTTCGAGAGAAAATTCAGCTTGCTTTTTTCATACAACTTCCTTCTTTCCATTCATTATTTCTAGTCTGGGTAGGCTCTTCAACTTCTGCAACCACCAACCTTACGCGGTCATAAAATTCTTCATGTACACCACAGTTTTGGTAGTGCTAGCAGCATTTTGTCCTGTTATCTCTCTCTTTCTCTCACAATCTTAACACTCACATCTTCTCTTTTTCCGTTCGTTCATCGTTCAGAGGGATATATTTGAAGGGCGACGATTGGCATGGTATTGCAAAATTAATCGCTTCCATGGAGAGGCCGGGAGAGGGCAAAAGAAGTTAGTGAACGTCGAAGAAACCTCCGAAGTCCGAATTTTCATTTGCTTTCAGCGAGTTTATGATAATAAAAGTGGGGAAAGTCAAGACATTTTACAGAGGCCTCTTTGTTTTGTAACGGGATTACAGATGTTGGCTGTTTGACCAGGGCGCAAAATTATTCCAGCTTCTGCGAGATTGAATGCACGTGTGGTTCCAACCTTGTTCCCAAACACTGAACTGAAAAGTATAAAAAACTTTCCATTTCGTTATGAATGTGAAAGTTTCAAATTTATTTTGAATCGTCACTCACTGAGCATGTACGGATAAGTGGAATGTTATGGATCATTCGTGTAATGAATTCATATTTTAGAACAAGTATGAAAACACTATTTGAAATATTACACCCCCAAAAGGGGAATGTTTGCAATAATGCATCAGGGGTGTTGGGGGTGTTAGGGCCTTAGGAGTGTGTGGATAAATTACTGGCTTAAATTGCATGTGGGAGATGATAATAGGACAAGGTTTCTTGCAAGAGGGGCCGAAAATTCTAGTTACACCACTCGAAATAGCATACGGAACATAGTTTGAAACAGAAACGGATTGGTAAACAAAAGGCCCTCCCTACCCGGGAAACGAGAGAGCTCTAGTGCTAGTGGGTGTTGTGGAGCGTGGGTTCCAAATACACCTTTCAAGGGCCTTCAATACCGTTCATGGTAGTGGGTCCCCCAAAACTTGTAAAGGCCCTTAGGATACTGATAAGGGGCCTGTTTCACGAAAATACTTGTAAATTTTTCACTCTTCGGTTTCCATTTCCAGGGGATTGCCACAAGACCGCCAACCTTCAACCTCAATATTTGTGTGTACTGTCGTTTGGTTGCCTAGTTTTGGGAGTCAAAAGTTTACTAACAATTGAATATTGCCCAGTATAATCACACTCCTTGCACAAAATGATAAAACAGTGACTGAATGAGAACAAGGGTTTGTGGAGGAAGGTAAGTGCTCTTGAGACAATCTTCCTGAAATGCAAATTGAAGAGTGAAGAGTTGGCTAGTGCTTTCGTGAAACAGGCCCCAGGTCTCAAAATACAAAGTCTTAATAACGTAAATATTGCGCCTTAAAAGAGTATGAATGTATATTTATCATTAAACATTACAGCCCCCTTCTAGCGATTTATAAGGGCCCTACAGACACAGTAGGCCAGCTGAGATTATAACACTAACACTACCTCCATGTTTAAGTCTTGTGTGTGAAAGTTGTTAATTCTAGACTCCCAGCAAGACCCTAACGCTACAAGTGGTAGCAAAAGTGGAGTAAGTGGTCTTCTTTATTGGGTAACATTAAGCTTCCAAGATAAAAGGACCGGCGTGGGTGAGGGGGACACCTCCGAATTTCCGTGTTTCCGGCCGGGCCAGTCTGCCCCTAGTTTCAAATTTCCTGGAGCCTTCAAAAGTACCTTCAGAGCTGTACAACTGTTCTACGGAGAGGTTTCTCTGCAAGAAACACTGAGCAAACACAAAGCTAGCGGATATGGCAATGCTTGTGAGAATTTTGACACTGTCAGGGACTAACCTACGTATTAATAACTTACTTTAACATTCAGATAATTATTTAAATTTTAGTTCGACCGATTCTATGAATTAATTTTTGTTTATCCACAGAACAAAACTGGGGTTTAACAGACTACAGCGGGATATAGCCTGGCCCGGCCAGGCCTCTGTAAACTTTTGGCCTGGCCCAGCCAGGCCGGGCCAGGCCCGAAATCCACCCCTGGTGTTACAGCCTTTGCGGTGTTAGCCGCAGAGACGCGGAGGGCAAGCACGACATTGGAAGCACGGGTGAAGGATAGGTAAAGGGACCACGCTCCTTCAGGTCCCGTTCCTGACCAAGAGAAACAGTCGCCTATAAGACATCAGCCCTCAAGGGTGCGTGAGGAAACTTATACGCAGTGAGTTCCGTTCCTGTCACAGAGAAAGTCAACCTACTGGGTAGTTCCTCACAGGCGCAGGAAAAGAACATGAGCTACTGTTTCCGGTCCTGCTCTGAGAATCGGTCGCCAACACCCCACGGACTGAAAAGGAAGTAGAAACACTGTACTGCGAATTCCGAACCTCAGAGAGAGAGACGGTCGTCCGCAGTGGGCTTCCACTATTCAGGGAAGAGGATTTATACCAAGTGCCCGACGAAGTGTTTCAATTATAAATGCTGAACCACAAAAATAGACTTCAATTCCAAGATCCACTCCTGGTAAGAGAAGCGGTCTCTCGGGGAATCCCTCAAAGCTGAAAAAGAAATATTTCAAAAGAAATACAAGTGACTATTGTGCCTGACTAGTTTACTTTCAGCAACGTGGTACAATCACTTTATTACGTTCTGGCCTGGGTTTCATGTCCTGTCAGGTCATTAGAGAACATTACATATCGGTTGTTGTTTTACAAAATCAAATAATTAATAAAGTAAACATTTGCTAAAGGCAAATTTACGCCGACATTCACTGATTTGTAGTACTAATTAAACGAAGCAAAAAATTCTTTAATATTATTCAGTAAAAATACTAAAGCAAATTAAAAAAGTCACTGGCTAACGCGCCATATCTGAAACTATGCAGTTATTGACACTACAGAAAACAAATAAGCATGTACTATACCTCTCAGTTTCTCTTATACGAACTTTGTACTATAGGGCCATGTATTTGGCACTTTTATATGGCGTCAGTGTTAATCTTAGGCAAAGAGTACTAATTCGACAGACCATTCTATCTGTTATCATTGCCTGGTACTTTAGCAATGTAGTGTATTCTAGGTAAAAAGTTACGGAAGATTTTACTTTGTGCAGATATGTATAATTGTAATTTCTTGAAATTTTCTTAAACTTTTGTTAAGGAGGAGTATTTGGACTGGGGGTATAAAACGTCTTAATTTTGTGCCTATATTAGCAATAATTGCAGATTTAGAATGGTCGGGTGCCTTAGATTTGAATTAATAAAATGCCGGTCTCCAGTTACAACTTAAGTGTGATTTCTTGGGGTATCAATTACTGAATAACAAAATTTCAATATTTTGAGAAATTAACCGGAAAGGTCAACAACTACTGGTTCAAATGAGGGGTATGCTTTCGTTTGCTTTGTGATCTCTGTAAATAGTCTGCCAAACTGTCAAATCTGTAATCCAGTTGATGACCAGGGAGTCAACTAATGACGACATCTGGGTCAACTACTAAAACAGAAAACCGGTGAGGGACAACTTTAGGGACAGTCGAAGTAAATTCAATCGAGTTTCTCTTTACTTGAAGTTAGTTTTTAATAATGAATACACGGTATGTGGTGCTCCAGCGTGAAGGCTTACTTGAGGTTTTTATAATTTGAATCGATCGACTTCGACTGCCCCCAAAGTTATTCTAAACCCGAAACGGTGGGGGTAACTGCAAGTCTACATGTGATCATACGAGTTGTATTTCAACCAAAAATTGCTTACCTGATGTCTTAAAAAAACTTAGTAATTTACTTAAAATAGATCTGTTTTGGAGTATTGCTGGAAGGATATTTTCTCATTCACAAATGAAACAAGAAATGTCAGCGCAGGCCGAGTGTTTTACCTTTTCATTTCCTGAACTATATTATTTCAACTAAATGAACAGCTTAGTCTTTAAGCAGATCCGTAAGAAGTCCTAATATATTAATCTCAACAATTTATTGCATATTTCCATCAGTAGTGGTTGATTAATTCCAATTTATTGTCTCAGGACCGCTTGACACGAAAGTATTTATCCTACAATAAATCGTAGTGCTAGCAGAAATGCTACTGTGTTAAAGAAAAAATGTTTCAATAGGACAAGATGCTATGGTATATATCTATAACGATTTTGATGGAATATATGCTAAGAAACATGTTACGATTTATCATAGCATAAATGCTTCCGTGTCAAGCAGCCCTTATACAGGACACATGGTCAACGACTCAATTAATAGACGGTCAACTACTAGAACCTTCGTAAACTGGCGAGGGTCAACTACTGGAACATTTTGTACTTTCTTCTAAAGTACGTTAAACTAATTGACAATTGTTCTTTTGATTGAACTGGCCTTGTAGATAATAATCATAGAATTAAATTTACTTAGAGTATTTAGCTATGATTTTTTAAATAAAAATGCAGATTAAGCGGAAAATTTTTCTTAAATGGTCAACTACTGGTTCTTTTACCTTAAAGTTGCTCAAAGGTGATCAAAAACACTTTTTACGATAGCTATTATGAATATTTACGAATAGCCCTATTTACTTGGATTTTTAATAGCTTTTGTATATCTTCTGCGCACATTTTGTATGCATTGGACGTTTTCTATACACTTTTTGGGGAGCAGAGAAGGAGAGGGGCAATCGAAGTGAATATATTCAGTTGTGTATGAGTGTGCGATAATCAGGAACATGAATTGAATGATTTTTTTTTAAGAAATTGCGGGAAAGCTGAATATTTATCGTAAAATCTATATTTAATGCTTATCTATATTATTATTATTATTATTATTATTATTATTATTATTATTATTATTATTTTATTATTATATGTGATATACGATATTCCGTAGACATAGATTTTTACAAATTTGAGTTTGTTGTTTTAACTTTGTGCAAGAACTTGGGAACTTGAACACTAGTTGCAGGCGTAATGTTGGAAATTTCGAGGAAGCGGAAATTTACTCCCTAAAATGTACCTCGCGAGAAAAACGTGACGTCACAAAACTTGTGGAACAGTTGCTTTTAGAATTGTGTTAGTGGCCGGACCCCCCCCCCCCACTAATTATTATATAATCGGTCAGATTTTGATTCATATGGTTAAATTAGAATTGTAATAATATTGATTAAAATCCCGACTCGGAATTTTGCCTCTAGTGTCTTTTAAAATACAGTAGAAGGCGGAATTTTACCCCCTTGAATTTTAGCCAATTAGATTAAAATATAGTGGAAGGCGGAGTTTTACTCCTCTAATAATTAATTACCCCCTTAGTTTAAAATATAGTGCAAGTCGGAATTTTACCTCCTCCCTGAAATCTACCCTTAGTGTCTTTAAAATTATAGTGGAAAGCGGAATTTCTCCCCCTCACCATAAGTGTCCTCATTACTTCTGTAAATGAACCACCTGAGCATTTGATTTTCGTTCAAAACAATGAATAAACAATTCTCTTAATTCCCTGAGCTGTTAAAATGATGATGAAATAATTCGTGTTTTATACTTATATCGTGTAAAAATAGATCTGATAGAATTTGTACAATGAATTAGGCTACATTAAGGAGTTCACCAAGGGGTATACTAAAGTACAATCTTAAACCTTTTTCTATTGAACTAGAATAGTGTGTAATTGTGAATTAATAGTATTTGAAGTATTCCGATAGTAAAAGGATGAAATACGTATAATAGTTTGATACTGAAAACGCGACAACGGTACCGAGATCGATACGTGTTTTTTCAAAGCGAGACGAGACCAAGACGGACACTTTAGAGACCGAAGCGAAACCGAACCAGACCCCTCGAGACTCTCCATACTGTA
The DNA here is from genome assembly GCA_022664845.1 of Lepisma saccharinum. Classification (NCBI taxonomy): domain Eukaryota; kingdom Metazoa; phylum Arthropoda; class Insecta; order Zygentoma; family Lepismatidae; genus Lepisma; species Lepisma saccharinum. The sequence goes on along the minus strand of JAGDQP010003544.1, from coordinate 16,255 downwards.
AAAATAGGAGACACAACGTTTATCCATCCAATTTTTAGATTAACCTACATTCAGCCAGTTTTCGGTTGAACGTTTTACTCTCTGTAAAATTTCAAAATGCGCATATATGTCTTTTCCAATATATTTCATTGAAGCAGAACATTTTTTGAAAGTAGAAAAGAAGAAAATATAATGTTTCTTTAAAATTTAAAAAAGAAGAAAAAAATGTTCAGGTGGTTGGATTTCGATCCAGGGTACCCTAGCACGCTGGTCAGACGCTCTCGCCACTTAGCTACGTAGACAGTACGTGTTTATGGCTTTCCGAGTTATATTTATAGCTAGGATTTTACTGCGCAGGAGGTTAATGATTAACATGTTGTAGATTCTACTACGAGGAATGTCTGGAGGAAAAAAGTAGGGATACGTTTGCTACTGTGTAAAGATTTATACCCAACTTAATTCCTCTTTCCGCCAATGCAATCATGTCGTTCTCGTTCCGCCAGTCAACTGTTTACTGTTCACAATGTCAAAGCAACATAAACACTCAAAATGGTGGGGCGTTCAGTGACGAGCAAGTAACTTTATTCCTGTTATTGGATTATAAAATATCCAACCAAGGCTTAAATTTCATCCACAAAAGTACGTAACCTCAAAACGGCCAGTTTAGCTTACACTTCGGTCAGAAAATGGCCGAATTTTAAGCGTAAAATAAGTTGAACGTACATCGACGAAACACTTTGGCCAGTTTCAGCCAATTTTCAGCTAACGTTAAGTAATTACAAAGAAAATGTTAAGCTTTAAAATGGAGTTTAGCTTACCAGTCTTTCCACTATATCCAAATTTAAGAGTAAATACAACAAAACGCTAATTTTCGACTTTTGTTTCTCCATAAAGCGGAGTAACTTTCATCCATTTCGTGTTTCCACTTTTTACAGTGCAGGGAGGGGTAAAGTTTGTCATGTCCTTAGTACTCTAAATTTTGCGAGAACTCTCGTCCTTGGGTGTCATCTTCAAGCGATGCAAAGCAATGGAAAACAGACTTATCTAGCCAACAAGGTTCGGATCACGACCAACAAGCTTCGAGCTACGGTAACATTTTCCCGGATTTTTTTTTTTATTATTATTATTATTTACTTCGAATTTCTGTAGTTTGCGCGACATCTCATTTGAGTTAGGGTTATATTTTGTGAATATCTTCTACGGGATTACATTGCAACCATTCCTTTTGATGTTTACTGCAAATGTTGTACTTAGGGCCTACTGGTTCTTAGGAGTATTATTATAATATTCGAAACATGGTATAAGAGTTTAATTTAATACTTTTGAATTCTCTTAGTAGTTTATTGTATGTAGTATCACAAGTGACTAATAGGTGTACTTCATAATCTCTAAAGAACAGTAAAGTAAGTAAATCAGAAAGAAAATATATTTGAATTCCACACTTACGTGGAGTGGAGTGCAAACACAGTCATGTAAGGTCATTATTTTTTTTTAAATGGCGTTTTTTTTCTACATCTTCTGTATTTGTTGGAATATTTTTACTACACGAATCAATTTCTGCTCGGACGAACAGACAGAAAACTAGTTATCATTACAATGAATAATAAATTATTTTACTCAAATGCTGGAGTGCTTCCGGCAGATTTAATCACATTGGCAGCTTAATTTGCTGGTATAGCATATCCAGCATGAATTCCAGCACCACCAGCATACATCGAGATACCAGCATACATCGAGATAAATTCAGCAAACTATGCTTTACACCAGCAAAATTTGCAAGTTCAATTTCCAGCACACCCAGCATGAAATTCTAGAACAACCAGCATATACAGCTGGTATTTGTTGGCGAGATAAATCCAACAAACTATGCTCTACACCAGCAAAGTTTGCTTGTTGAATTTCCGTCATATCCAGCTTAATTGCTGGCCAAGCATATCCAGCATGAAGTTCCACCACAACCAGAAAATGTAAAAGTCAGCATAGTTGCTGGAAATTGCTGGTCCATCAGGTCCATCCAGTTATGCTGGCACCAATTTCTAGCACCAACAGCTTAATTTGCTGGTCCAACATATCCAACAAAAAATCCAGTATAACCAACATATCTGGTGTAGTAAAAAGTAATCCATTATTTTGCCAATAGATCGCTTCAGTGGTCTGTAACTCGCGTTGTATAAGTCCGATCGGGTTCAACGAGATGGCGTTCAAACGATGAGATTGCATACTACAAACACTGTTCAGATAGTTGTGATGAGTTGACTCAGTGTTGTGTGAGAGCGCGTCAAAATGGACACTAGCAAAGAGAAAATACGCTATATTTTACAGTTTTTCTTCGATAAAGGCGAAAACGTAAGCCAGGCGGCTGCAAATATGAATAGTGTTTATGGTCCTGATACTGTAACAGCCAATCACGCGCAATTTTGGTTCCGTCGATTCCGTGCCGGTAATTTTGACGTCAAAGATGTACCACGCACTGGAAGGCCACGTTTCGAACATGTCGATAAAATCATGGACATTGTCGCGTCCGACCGTCATGTAAGCACTGTTTCGATTGCCCAAGAGCTAAACATTGCACAAAAAACCGTGTGGAACCATTTGCATAAGGCTGGATACAAAAAGAAGCATGATGTATGGGTGCCACACGAGTTAACGCAAAAAAACCTCATGGACCGAATTTCCATCTGCGAATCGCTGCTGAATCGGTTGGTGACTGGTGATGAAAAGTGGATCACTTACGACAACGTCACGCGAAAACGGTCGTGGTCGAAGCGCGGTGCGCCGGCGCAAACGGTGCCCAAGCCAGGATTGACAGCCAGGAAGGTTTTGCTGTGTGTTTGGTGGGATTGTCAGGGAATTATCTACTATGAGCTGCTCCCCTACGGCCAAACCCTTAACTCGGAACTATACTGTCAACAATTGGACCGTCTGAAGGCAGCAATCGCCCAGAAGCGCCCAGCTTTGGCCAATAGGAGAGGTATTGTGTTCCACCAGGACAACGCCAGTCCACACACATCGATAGTGACTCGCCAGAAGCTCCGGGAGCTTGGTTGGGAGGTTCTTATGCATCCACCTTATAGTCCGGACCTGGCACCAAGTGATTACCATCTGTTCCTGTCCATGGCGAACACGTTTGCTGGTGAAAAATTCGCTTCAAGAGAGGCGTGTGAAAATCGACTGTCTCAATTTTTTGCAAATAGGGAGAAGGACTTCTATGAGAGAGGCATCATGATATTACCTTCCAAATGGCAACACGTTATCGAACAAAACGGCGCATATGTGACCTAAATCGGATCATTCTAACTATGGTAAGTCAAGCCTTCAATGTCATGCAAAAATAATGGATTACTTTTTACTACACCAGATAATTTCCAACAATTCCAGCACAATCCAGCACTTTTTGGCTAGAACCAGAAGAAATTTTAACCTGGAGATGCGTTTTACGTAAATTATATGTGTAATAAACCCAACATGGCGGATATGAAGAAATTATAAATCTCACAGGCTAGATTGTTACCTCGTACAGCCTAAACCATTTGAGCGATTTAAACAAATGAGGTGTCTTTGGATTCGTCTTGATCAACACTGTGTCATAGGCAATACGACATCATAATAAATCCAACATGGCTGATATGAAGAAATTAGTAGACAAGCATGCCAAGTTTCATATCAAATGAAAGGATTTTTATGCAGATTGCTTTTCAGTTCTTCTTTTTGTAGTCGAGTTTTAGTTTGTAAACTTTAATTCTTGTTTTCTCGCTTCATAACATGAACAATTTGATTTCTTCCCAAATAATGGAATTCATATTTTGATACTACCCCAGAAGGCCATACAGTGGTACGAATATCTGAATTTTAATTCGTTTTGGACGTCGTCGTTTTCTCCCCTATACCCTTCAAATGACTATTGATATATTTTAATTGTATTTCCCTGCTTGCACAATGCCTAACATTGCCATATACTTTCAACAGTCGATATTATTAGAAGAAAGAGTGCCGATTATATTTTCTAGATGAAAAGGTGCGCTCGAGCCACGAGCTCATACTGCATACTTTACAGGATAAAATCAATGAAGATGCTTCTGTTACTTATAATATTATTATAATACTTATAATAATGGGGATCCACAGTCTAGTGGTTAGAGCGTTGGACTCATGTCCGCGTAGTCCCGACTGGAGTCACACTTTTCGGCGTCCACCCAGCGTCGTGAAGCAAATTGGGGAGTCACGTGAATAAAGACGTGACGGTCACACTCGGTTTAGAAAGCCTCTGATACGCCTGTTCGTGATTAGGTACGCACAGTGCTGATCACACAGCCGTTACTGAGGTGGACGCAGTTCCACCAAACGCGGACAGATGGCGTTGGGGCAGGCTTAGGGCTTATTGGCCTGTTACGCCAGTGGTTATTATTATTATTATATTTAATTGAATAGTGATATAATAATTGAATAGTGAGTAGAATAAGATCGAAATATTTTCGTAACTATAATCTCCAGCGTAAAACTAAATATTTTTAAAGTTTAATAATGATAATGCTTTCTTCGGATTCTGATTTTATGATAATAAGCTCCCAGTTTTTCATTTAGCAATCCATCTTTTTCGTGTTCTTTTTTACAGAGAAAAAAGCCGACAGTATTATTATTTCCTTGCGGCTTGCTATTACTAGCAAAGGCGACTGAAGTTCTACAGATACCGAATTTCATATCGAGGACAGAATACTATTGATAGAAAATAACGTTCATTGCTGTCCGCCAATGTAAGTTTACTATCCGCATTCACTTAAACACATTTCCAATCGTTTTTAGGGTAATCAGAGTAATGTTTCACGTTCTGTAAACTCTATTAGATTGATAAATTTAACTTCGAGGAAAAAATATATTAAAATTAATGTTATTTCTAAAAGTGTAAAAGGAAAGAAAGAAAGAGAAACCAATATGATAAATAAAAGTAAAAACCAAGAAATTGGCTTCGTTGCGGGAAGAATCAAGCCGTCCAGATCTTCTGAGATACTAATTTTTTTCACATTTTGACACATCAATTGTTACTTACCATTTTTAAATTTTGAATATACCCTATCTGTTGGACAGTTCCCGGTGGGGGCTCAAAAATTTCGGTATTGACCCAGCATCGTGAGGACAATTGGGGAGCTGCTGTGAATGGAGGACAGTGGCGATCACAGTGAGAGCTTCTGCTCTCCTCTCCCAACCCAACCCGTCTGGTCAGCGTGGGAGCAGTAGACCAACTCCTCCCTTCGGGGAGAGGCCTCATCCACTAGTGGATTGAATATGGCTGTGATTTATATATATATTTGAACTGGAGGTAGTTTTCGTGTGAGGATGTGATGATCAGAGAAACCGTATAGAATATATCATATGAGGGTCCATATTCATTTATTTTGAATTGCATCAACTAATCAAAACCCATAAATTAATTCTAATGCATTTCTTATAGAATTTTACAAGTTTAACGTGCATTATATATATATTTTTGTAATTGTGCGCACTGAGCGCTGCGTCACGCCATACAAATTCATGCTACAAGTCGAATGACAGGGGGTAAATTTCATGGGGGTAAAATTCCGACAAGTGATGGTGGAGCGTCTGCGTGACTGTGTGTGTGGGGGGGGGGAGTAAAAATTCGAGGGGGTGAATTTCAGGGGGATAAAATTCCGGCTCCTATAATACTTAGTTTGACACTGGCGGGTAAAAATACGAGGGGCTAGATTTCAAGGAGGAGGGTTGAAATTCCAGTAAGTGTTATAGAGTGATAATATTAAATACGGTTTATTAAAATATGATTTATTAACCACATGATTGATTGAGAGTGTATAAAACGAGTGATTATTTTATAAACTAACAACCAAAAAATGTTGGATGCCGGAATTTAACCCCTCCTAAATAGTGACGTCAAAATTACGTAGAACGTTTGGGGGTAGATTTCAGGGGGGTAAATTTCCCGCGCCCCGAAATTTCCAGACTCAGCCATGATAACAAGAACTCCCATTACCTGTTAATTCCAGTTTAGTTGGTTCTTTCAGAAACTCACATGTCCACAAACCCAGGATTTTAACAAAGCATATGAAAAATCTCAATCAGTCTAGAAGACATTTCCAGTCAGATGAGTTTCAACGAGAGAAATGTCTGCTGTGAAAAAAAAAAAAAAACTATTTGACAACAGTTTAGCTAATTGCATTGAGTTCACGTAATTGCAGAATGTATTAAAGTATGTAAAACTGAGGTACATGAAATAATTAATTCAGTTACAAAGACTTGACTTATTCATTAAATTTCAACACATTCTTAATTGATAGGCAGAGAAGCAACTAACAGAAGCCCATAAACGTTCAATATCACTGGTACAAAGCTTTTTAAAATGATAGATTAAGAAAAGCAGATTTTTTCTTCTTTTTTTCTCTCTCTGAGAAAGTGTTTTTTATAAAATAATTATTGAATTTCAATCGAAAACAGTAGTTTTAACGAAATACGTTCGTTTACGATAGAAAGTGATCATTTGGGATGGAATTCCGAATGTCATTTATTCTTCAAAATTGAAAGAATGAAGTCATCTTTAGAGTGGTTCATATTACAGCATATATATTATAGTCAAATTCGTTATCCGCCATTTATTTACCGCGAAGGTTATCGAAGGACGAAGGCTAGTTAAAAACGGCAACAGAAGACCTGAATGGCACTTCCTCAATGGCATCAATATACTAGAAGATGTCACGAGGAAGATATATAAACACAATGTGCCTTAGATAAACACGAGGTAGTGATGCTATACACTTTACTATTGGGAGAGGAAATGGAGAATATAGTGGTCTTCATCTTATTCCAAAGTAGCATTCCTGCATTCATCTGAGTGGCTGAAGAAAGGAAACAAATCCTCAATCGGAAGGTCACGCCTAAAATTTGAACTTATCTAATTTTGATTACCCTTCACTTCAGTCAGTGTATTCGGTAAGGACAAATCGAATTCCTAATTTTAGCAAAACGAAAGATACTTTTTTTTTTTTTTTTTTTTGCGATTGTCTATTATTTCTACAATTCTCCTTGTTTGATTTCCGTTCTTCTTACTTCCGTAGATAGCCATTTAAAGGCCTGATAAAAATATAGAACCAGTTCTAAGACGTCTCTTTCCGTAAGAAAGAAAGAAAGAAAGGCAATCTGCACCAGCAATTTCGTTTATTGTCTTTGGTCTCTGAACATCATGAACTTCCATTGGCGTATCCATGGATTATTTGTTCCCCTCAAAACCCTATGCAATTGTGTGGCATCCATTGTTGTGCCTCATAAATATTCATCAAAATCTAATTAATCATCGCCCTCACCTCAAACCCCCACCTCCACAACGACCAACATGCGAAATCCCCCAGCTGGCTGGCTTCGTGTTCATTATTCTAGTGTGACACTGCGAACTCTGCGCCTCCAAATCACCTCCTCCATCGCAACTACAAACAGCCAGTCAGCCCTTGCAACACCACACCCCTCTCCAAAGAAAAAAAAATATTTTTCGGACAGAACAGCTTTGTTAAACCTCTCATGGAAAGAGATAAGAGCTAGAAGTGTCTATAGAAGTATAGAAGATGACAGCAGATGGCTCTGGCTTATTAAAATTATAAAAAAGACAGCAATCAGCATAATAATAACTAAACTGTATTGTAATAACCAAAACAGGTGGTGATCAATGACTACACCAGCATTTTCAATCACTGTACATTAGGAAAGTTACGTTTTTATGTTTTCTTCTTTTTCGGGGAGCTATTACTTAGGGTTTCTGCAACAAGAACGAGTACTGGTGCCATCTATCGAGCATTACTAGAATTAAGGACCATCTGTTGGGGAAACAGCGCATATTAATGATACGGGGGTTAGATGATAGCTCAGAAGAAATGTGGTTTTGAGAGGGAGATAGAAGCAACAATTGAGGAGGATGAGGGATGGATACTAGTGATCAGATTTAGTTACATGACCCCTTTCCTTGATACCAGTGCATCGGGACGAGATGAATTGCTTCAAAATTGCCTGTGACGTCATGATATGGGTTTCATCCTATTTGGTCCAGCAGTTAATGCAGTACGACAGAGCAGCGTTCGTTGCCTTTCCATCTTCTTGTGCAGCGTCGCTCGGTCACGTAATTTTTTGTTTAAATGTGCAAGACAAGGAGTCGAGAGAGCTGATGGGATAATAAACTGGCGTTAGCGTCTAATCACCATGTTGTGTTTCGTCAAACACATGAAAATCGAATCGACTGTGAAGCAATACGGAATGTCAATCTCCCTTTAGCGCGACAATACTTCACTTTGCAGTCTTTCCACGTGGACTTAGTGATCCCCCACACCTAAACCGTGTCAAGCCATTTCACTTGATATGTTCATTTGTCACTGGCTAATCGCTTCCACGAATTCTGCAGTATATCATGCGCTTTCTTCTAACTCAACGATCACAACAGTCTCTCATTTTAACTAATATTTCCAGCAAATACTCCACGTTAATAATAAATAAACATGTTTAATCTTCAAGTAGCAATTAGTACCATAAAATCGAAAGAACGAGAGAAACCTATAAAGAATGAACAGGGATATTTGTAGATCTGTCTATATAGACGCAACTGAAAGGGCCATATGTCTGGTTGAATACAGGAAAATCTTAGCCAATGTTCAATTAGGATGTGATTCAAAGCGGTGCAGGGTTTGGATCTCTCTATTATTTTTCCAGTGTCTAAGACACCTGCCCTTCGCCGCGACGTTACTCTAATTTGATCTTCAAACTGGGTACACTTTACTTTTGAAGGCACACTTAACTTTTGTGTTTATCAGATACTTTTGGCGTTGGTGTGTGATATATTTATTTATTTATTTATTCATTTATTAAGTTTAAGATGCAGCTGGAATTACCACTTTACAATGAAACTAAATAACATTGAACGGATTTCGGATTGTCAATGAGTAGTAACTACGCGACTTCAAATTCCGCGGTCAACCATGCTGACTGAGATTTTCCATAGTTTACCTTAGTTTTACCAGACGAATTCCGGGATAGTACCTTAAGTAAGGCCCTTCCCAATACTTTCCCATCCTCTACCTAAACCATCCCGGCCTGAGTCAAAGATGCTAAAAGTCAAGAAATAAATTCAAAATTAAAATTACGGCTTACGGATTAAATAACATTAAACTATAAAACATCAATGTGTGTCGTCCTCCCCCCCCCCAAAGATATATTAAGAAACTAATTATTCCATTCGTTTGTACCGATTTGTTCTGCAACTGCTTTCTAATTAAAGATACCCCTTTGTGGGGGGCCAGGACGACGTCGTTCTAGCCCCCCCCCCCCCCCACTTACTACCCCCAAACCCCGTGTGGGCGGAATAAAGCCCCTTTTTTGCTACGTCTTTGCTGCTACGTTGCCAAGTTTCAACATTTTTTCTACCATTGTTTCCGAAATAATGGAACTTCGGGGGGGGGGGGGGGAGGATGACGTCGTTCTAACCCCCTTCACTTACAACGCCGAGTCGCTCGGTGATCGAAACAAGCTCATTCGTTTGTGCTGCTACGTTGCCAAGTTTCAACATTTGTTCTACAATCGTCTCTCGCAGTCGATAGCAAGTGAATATTTTGTACTTTAACGTATGTATTATTGTAGAGATAATGTATTTGTGAATACATGTTAATGTAATTTTTATTTTTTAAGTTGCATTTAAAATGAATTTATTTATAGGTCTTAGTCATCTGTGGCTCAGAATGTTTTAATTTTAAGAAACCAATGGTAAAAAGGCAATAAATATTGTGATATTTCCCGTTTACTGCGCACAGAAACTGCATCATAAAGCAGAGAAAAATGCGTTTGTTGTACACAACAGACAGATCTCTGGTGCTGTAGCTCAACGTATCTTTAAGGGATGGATTGAAGGAATTCTAGAACAAAAAAAAAAAATTAAAATTAAAAGACGTAGCAAGCAGGTTACCTAAAATCATGCCATAATGAAACTGGAGCATAAGTACAACTTAACAAATCCAAAATAATAAAAACACGACGTTGCAAATAAATGCAAATAAATTAGTAAGCGATAAATATTGACCAGTTTGGTAATATCATGCTTATATAGTAAATTCCCAGTTATCCGACCTGGAATTGGCACAAAAAAGTCCGTAAAATATCACAAGTTGTTGATTGTTGTGACGAAATAAATTTTCTATTAATTGAATACAAACGTATATTCACTGTCACAAGCCACAATTACACGCAGTTAGCATAAAGAACACATACAGTATAAATTTATAGTTTGTTCAAGTTACTAGTATATAATTTTTGAAATAATGAATGTATTTTGTCAGTATTAAATGTCGTATTTGTTACTTTCCGCGACATCTGACCTTCCCGATCATCCGACCAAGCCACGGTCCATTTAGGTCGGATAATCGGGACTCTACTGTATATCTGAGAGTTTAAGAAATGAGGGTTTTTTTTTTTCATTAATTCCCTGCTCTCTAGTGTCCGTTTATTGACTTTTGCTTTACATGGCAGCTGTTCAACTTCACACATTCTTTTTTCTTTAACGCACTAGATGTTAAATACCATTCATGTTTATGAAAGAACTGACGCCGACAATTTTCTATACGAATTTCGATAATTTTTATCAAGTCTTCAATTTAAACCTAATAAAACACCAGTTATAATGCCTTAATATAATCTTTTTCATATTTGCTCTCGAAATGTTGTTTTGCTCTTACATTAAAAATAACCACCTGTGAGCAATTTAATTCCCGCTCAAACCACTGAATATGTTAACAAAGGATGCGACTACGTAATGAACAAAAACTGAGCCGAGCTAAAAAAAAAAAGCGATTCTGAGTTGCTTTAGTTCATATTTCAACATCTGGATTTGAGTTGAGCTGAGGTCAGTTCTTGACATTTGAGTTTCAGTTGACTTTAAATCACTTCACTTCAAGTGTGAATTTACCCTGTTTGCTAGTAGCATTCCTAACGTATGCATTGCTTGTACGCTGTTCTATACGACGTCTATCACTACCTTAGACGTCTATACGATAAACTGACTGTGAGAGAGTGGTTTTGAGAATATAACTTAATTTTAAAAATTAATTTGAGAAGTACAATGACAAAAGCGAGATTAAGTGGACTGGTGGTGGACTTCCGCATCGAAAGTCACAACATTCGAAAAGTAAATTACCATAAAAAATTCTTTCACGATGTGCGGGCCAAACGAAGGTTTTCCGTTTTGCACATAAATAACGATAACAACGTCAATTAAACTTAACAAACTATTTTATTGCAAAAATGTTATACTGCATTAATCGAAGGCGATGGAAAAGCAGTTCACAAACACCACAGTAGCAAGTTCGTATTAGAATCGATTTCTTACGTCTTTCTCACACATGTATACACACACCACTACTTCTCTCTTTCAGGGAGGGAAGGAGGAACTTTCCCTTTTTTTACAAATTGTTTTTTTTCACCCCCAGTTCAGAGGGTTGACAACTGACCAACAACGTCCATCTGTTGGGGTGGGAGGAACTACTACCAAACATTCTTTGGCCTGCAGGGGCAAAGTCTCCAACACACAGTAAAAAAATAATCTACAAAACACTGTTTAAACCTAAACTTTGTATTGTGCGAATGACATGTCTGCTCTAGGTGCGTCATTTTCAAAAGTCAAGTAAAATGGAAACTATTATACCTGGTTAATCAAAGTAATCGCCGTTTGCAACAACACAATTTTGTCATCACTGAGTCAACGAATGGATTCCGTGTTGAAAGACGTCTGGAGTTAGCGATGCGAATAAATCTTCAACTGAATATTGCACAGCCCAATCATAAGGCAAGGCCCTCCCTGCCAAAAAGTGATCGAAATGCTGAGGGAGAGAAATTGGAGAAATACGACGGGCGAGGAATTGTTTCATACTGAAACTCGTGTAGAGACTGCACTGTCCTTTGCTCCATATGTGGGCGAACATTGTTATGCAACATGAGAATACCATGTTGAACATTGCTGGATGCTTGCGGCCAACTTTGCGGTGCATTTCATGGAGTTCAGCATTGTAATGACCTGCAGTGATGCTTTCACTTCACCTGAGAAAGACATGACGAGTCACTCCCACCATAGACCATCATACCAGCAACAACAACTTCTGTCGGTGGGGAGGTGGTTTAGCAAACAGCCGTGGACGTTGATCACGATCCAGCCATTATTCTGACCGTTTACAGTAGTCAAAGGAGGTTAATTTTTTATCTGAAGTTACAACCCGATGCAAGAAACCCTCCCACTTATTCCTTACTGTCACATAACTACTCACTCCAGGCGGCCATTCTCGTTGGTCGGTGAAAAATCATATGGCACCCATGAGACTAACTTTTTCACTTTACCGATCGTACTTAGTCGTCGAATGACAGTGGTATGTTGCTTGGCTAGCTCGTCTGCAAGTGCACGAAAGCTCTTTCGAGGGTCCGCTTCCACGGTGTTCCTGAGGAGCTCATCCAAACATGATGTTGGTCGGTGCCCACGGGGCTCATTTTGCAATGTTGTGTAACCAGAACAAAATTTGACAAACCAACGGCGAATGATGCATTCATTCAGCATTTCTGTCCCAAACGCACTGTTAATGTTTCTTGTGGCTTGCTGCAGAACGTCCCAGTTTAAATTCATAAACAAAAAAATTACTCGCAAGTGTGTTCTTAATGGTGCACTTTCACACGACACTGTTCAATAACACATTGTGTGGGTACCTCAGCCTGCTTGCTGGATGTAGTCGGAGTTTGTGACGCTAGACTCATGACCTCAATCAATCCCTGTGTTGTATTGGTGAGGTGAGGTGAGTTTCTGGTCAGACGTCAAAGCAGACATTTCATTCGCACCAACCTAATGTTACTGAAGTTTCGCGGCAATGTACATAAGGCACAATAAATAACATTAACGGAAGCAATAAAGATGTTTCATTATAACGATAATTTTAATAACACTGAATTAATATTAAGTTTTATTATAACAGAGTTTATATTCAAGAACATATATTTTTAACGAGTAGAAGCTCACAACTGAATAGTACGAGGAAGTGCGCAGAGTTTATTAGTTACGTTAGTGAATGGTTGAATTATTCTGTCCGTTTCAAAATCATTATATTTCAGTTCGCTCCGTAGTCTATGCGATAGAGTGAGGGCATATAGAGTGTAGAGTCCAGGGTTCAATTTCCAGCCCACAGCGTTTTTTCTTTCTTAGTATCAAGCACGAAATGAATCTCGTTTACCAATTGTTAGGTAATGGTGGCAAAATTTATTGTACTAACATTTTTAAAGGTGAGTACTAAAAATTTAGTTCGCTGTATATCTACCGAGAAAAAAGTTTATCAGTAACAAACGGTTTCCTTGTGTGGAGGCGAAACTTTAACACATAACTCAGTGTGAGACGGAAATGCCTTCCATGCGTCCCATTATATGTCCCATACATTCATCCTGAAATTACAATTAGTTTTTTATTTTTACATACGAATTGCTTTAATTTTGCGGCGGTATTTGAAAGAAACTGCATTTAAAATTTGGTTCTAAAACCTTGCATTTTAATTACTTAAAAATATTTTCGTGGTAAAACTCCATTACCTTAAAACAATAGTAGAAGTACTTAAATTCAACAACGTTGCAGTACAAATGACTTCACATCAAGGACATCGACTCGGCGTTAAAAGTGGGGGGGCTGGAAGGGCGCCGCTCTAGCTCCCCATAACGAGGTTCCATTTTATCGAAAGTGATTGTAGGACAAATGTTGAAACTTGGCAACATAGCAGCACAAACGAATGAGCTTATTTCGATCACCGAGCGATTCGGCGTTGTAAGTGAAGGGGCTAGAACGACGTCATCCTGCTCCCCCCCCCACACACAAATAGGTACCTTTAATTCGGAAGCGGTTGCAGAACAAATCGAGATACTGCATAACAAAACGGTACAAACGAATGGAATAATTAATTTCTTAATAGATCTTGGGGGGGGGGGGGGGGCAGGACGTCACACATAAAACAACGTACAACACAGCAAGTATTGTTAGTAACATGACGATTGTAATACGCATAAGGAATTACTAAGATATTTGTATTTAGTACTCGACGAAAAGTTGCTTCAATCCCAAAATACCAATATTTAAACCAAGATAATTATACACAGTTACTAATTTATAGAATAAGGAACCCTGCAATATACTGAACCTAGGCATCAAAAAAAGTGTACACTTCGGATCAAAAAATTGCGACAGCGAACGCCATGCAGCTAGGCAACCCAAATGGCACCTTCCTTCTTCCATCGTCTCGTCCACACTAAAATCAGCAAAAATCATGAGCACGTTTTTGTTTCAAAATAGACATTTATTAGTATCGATAAAATGAAAGAATTAAAGCGAGACAAATCAATATACATAAGTTGAAGCACGGAGAAATTGAAACATAAAATGAAACATTGAAACCGTTGGACGTCTGTTAGACAGAAGCAGAGAAATGAGACAGAGAGAGAGAGAGAGAAAAGGGGAGAGAGAAGGAGAAGAAGAAGTACAAATAAAAATATGGAATTTAAACGTAATAAAAAAAGATTAAGTTCAGTTCCCACAGTATAAAGTACAGTTCCCACAAATGTAACAGCAAGATAGAAGTGACTTTCGGATTTTATTGTTTTCAGGGTTATTCGAATATGTAATGGCTGCCTAAAATAATCCATTAAGTCAATTTCAAAATGGAGACCAAACTTGGTGGTCAGATTAAATACTCATGATTTCCAATGAAACTCCAGAGTTTTGAAACACATCTAGGATAATGTCAAAAGTGTAACACACATGCTTTGTTTGCGCGGCGTTCGTTTGCAAGGGCTTATTAAACCTACTGTTTCGAACTTCTTTGCAATCAGAGATTCTGCCAGAATTTTCACTTTGGGGGAGTAAAGTCAAAATTGGGAGGTTGGACGTAGAGTTTTGCACGGTTGCTACCAACTTTTGACAGCAAAAAAGTTAAAAGTTGGGGGTAGTCTCGATGATTTGGGGCTGACACTCCCTACAGGGGCCGGTGTCTGGCGTAATCACTTATTGTAACAAACCCAGCAGATACAGTAGGCCATACTTTCTATTCCAGACTACTAATGTAAATTGAACATAAAAAGGAAATGTATGAATGATACTTCTTCTGCTTATTTTCTATCAGAAAGATTATATATGCAAACTGTATCAAAATGAAAAGTTACAAATGTTCAAAAGCAAAATTAGCATGTTTCTATAGGCATAGTAAAGCTTAAATGTTCCACATTGCAAACGTGAAAAAAATTAACACATGTAATAGTATGTTGATAAATTATAGGATGGAAACGAATTTGGTGCCAAACTACGAGGGCAAGTCAAGAAAGACTTGGACTGATTTTTTTTCTAGGCAATTTATTATTACTCAGCAACAGGCACATGATCCTTTTCAAAGTAGTCCCCGCCCACTTGAATGCACTTTTTCATTCGAGTCTTCCAGTCCTCAAACACGTGTCGCAGGCCATTCTTTGAGAGGTCCTTCAAAACCGCCTCCGATGCCTTCAGAATCTCGGAATTATCGGAGAAGCGGCGTCCACACAGTCTGGATTTTAGGGCAGGGAATAGAAAAAAGTCGCACGGTGCGAGATCTGGGCTATACGGTGGGTGTGACACACAGTTGATATTGTGCTGATGTAGGTATTCGAGGACAGCATGTGCCACGTGTGGTCTCGCGTTGTCATGGTGGAGTCTCCAGCCGCCATTGCGAAGGTTTGGTCGTTTCTTCGCAATGTGCTGCCGTAAGGTCTGAATGACTGACACGTAATATGGTGCAGTTACAGTAGTGCCGGAGGGAACAGCATGCTGATACACCATACCAAGATGATCAAAGAACGTGATCACCATCACCTTGCCTGCCGACTTCACAACCTTTGCCTTTTTTGGTGTGGGCGAACCTGGTGTCTTCCACTGCGTCCTGGCTTGCTTGCCCTCAGGATCGAAATGATGAAGCCATGACTCATCGCCGGTGACAATTGACTCCACATAGGCGTCTCCACCATCCTCAAACCTTTGCAACAGCTCCCTGCAAGTCTCCACTCGAACGGCCTTCTGCTCTGGTGTCAGGAGTCGCGGAATCCATCGCGCACACACTCGGCTCATGTGGAGGTGGTCATGCAAAATTTTGAAGGCACTGCCATGAGATATGCGTAGTGCGGCTGCCAGATCGTCGATACTGATGCGGCGATCTTCTCTAACAATGACTGCTGCCGTGTTAATGTTCACCTC